>APFE031555566.1:12079-35116 GCA_000404065.3 Pinus taeda
TTAATTAATAAATAGATTAATATTAATTAACATTTAGTTTAATTTATGATTATAATTAATTATTATTCTAATTTAGGATTTGATTTTTTTAATTAAAATCTTCATTTTTAGCCAAGTAACAGAATTTCCAAATTCATGCCAAATTTAATCCACCAACTTTGGAGGTTCATAGATTGAGTTATACTTAGCCAAATGAGGCCTATGACAGCTCATTGGAAAGATAAAATCAAGGAGAACATTTCTGAGGAAGTTTCATTAACAGATTTGATCATTTATTTAGTCGAAAATCAAGCAGAAGATCAAGCTCCGAATTTCTAAAACAAAATAAATTTTATAAGTTATTTTCTGCATTTTCATTTGCCCAAGCCTCTTCTAATTGCATATCCATTCTTCAATAATATCCTTGGCCAATTAAATCATCTCAGACATCAAGAGAAAGTTTATATTTTATTTTCAATTAGTTATTTAAATAGAATTTGATTGGATTTGATTTAAATGCCAGCAATGCCATGTTGATTTTATTGTTGCATTTTAATTATTTTTTTTGATTTCTTTTTGCAGGAAAACGATGGAAGAAATATGGAGAAAATGATCTCAATCAATGAGAATGCTCCAGCAATTGGATTTGGCAGATTTCTCTTCACCAAACTTTCCTCTCAAGAATTCCTTCACAGATAGTATAAGTAATAGATTGCAGAATGTAATAAGGGCTGCTCTCCTCTGCAATTTTAGACTTCTAAAAGCACTACTGTAATAGAAATTTAGAGTTGTAGGAGAGAGGAGAGAAAATCTCAGATCTGGGGATTATTGAGGATTTTTCCTTTGTATCTTGAATTATGTATGAGGGGCAGAGTTTGCACTATTGTGGCTCTAGTTTTGAAGGCAGAAGTTCAAGCAATGTAAAGGACTGTCGAAGACCAAGGTCAGAGAAATGAAGGCAATAAATTGGTATTTTTAATACTACTATTTCAAATATCAGTTTCATTTTTATGATAACAAGAATGTGTCATTTTATTCATGTTTTTGCACTATTGTCAATATGGGTAATTTGTCCCAATGTTGTTATTATGTATCTCTGTTCTTATGGAATAAATCTTGATTTCTGAGTAACTATTTACTCAAAAATTTGTCTTGTTAAAACTAATTTATTGAATGGTAATATGTTGTGAACTATTTCCACATATTATTGTTTAATTATTGGATTTACTGATTTGATAATCAATATCATTTATGTGAACTATTTTCTAAGTGTTGTTGGTTTATTATTTCAGTTAAAAGGTCTCAATATGATGTGTTTTGGTAACCATAATATCAGTTAATTGAACTACTTCATTAACTTGATATTCATTATAAACAAGACATATTTAAATCCCAATAGTTTAATTATCTTGCTCTTAGTTGGGTTAGATCTATATCTGCCTAATTAAGATAGGATTTAGATTAGTTTCTTTTGCTTGCATCATAGAATAAGCTTGCATTTAGAGTCATTTCTACATTGTTTTAAGTCCTCTTCTCAAAGAGGAAAAACTTTAGTTGTGGCTTGGCTGAACCCAAATCAGCTTAAGGGTCATTCTCTTGCCTGATCAGCAAGAAGAAGTGATCTGATATCCCATGTCTATTGGTAGTTAAATATACATCATAAACCAATAGCGATAAGGAGAAGGTAATTGGACCTAGTTAAACCAGTCAGAGCCACCACACCAAATGGAAAAGGAGCTGCTTTAAGGTCCGGACCGGGTGGTTATCCCCCATTGTTGCTGCAGCGATTTTCGAGGCATCAACATTTTTGGCGCTAAAAGGAGGGCCTGAGATTTTTTGTCTATTGGAGTCTTTTCAATTTTAATATTTTATTTATTGCGATGGCTCCTCTCAAACTTCCAATTTGGAGTTGTATCCATGGACGTGCATCTTCCAATACTCCATCCGAAGTGGTAAGACTCTTGTCTCAGGGAAAGTTTAATGGTAAGAGAAATTCTTCTGCTTTTAATCATGTCTTTCAATTTATTCAAAATGTTTCAAAATATGATTTTCAAGGAATTGATGAAGACATTTTATGTAGAATTTTTACTCTCACATTTACTACAAAAGCCAGAAGCTAGTGCAGAACTCTTTCAGTTGCTTTAATCCACAGTTGGGATCAATTTGTTACAATTTTCATGTGTAAATTCGATGGCTATGATTATGAACAGGTATGTGAAGAAATTGAATATCTACGTAGGTTTGAAAATGAGTCTGTTAATGATTTTAATAGTCGATTTCATTTGAATTTCTTAAGATTTAAAGACGAAGATAAACCTACGGAAGAAGAATCATTAGATTGGTTTGAATATATTTGTTCTCTTCCAACCATTCCCAATCCATATGAAATTGATTCAAGCTTTGTTCCATCCCCTTCTAATATAAATGAGAATTCCAATATGGGTGTGCAAATAAATGGTGATGAAGTGGTTTCACAAAGCTTGGAAAATATTTCCATTCAAATGCAAGAAGACAACAACAATTTTGGAGGAAAAACCGCCTTGAAATCTGAAAGCTACTCTAAAATAAATTCAGAAAATCAAATCGCAAATCAGCAAGTACAACCAGCGATCAAAATGCAAACTTATGTACAAATTTATGAATTTCTCCATGATGAGCAAATTCCAAAATCAGAGAAGCAAATCAGCGTTCTTCAAGAAAGCATACGCACGCAAAGGAATGATCTGCAATCTGAAATTTACAATGAACATAATGCACAAGAGTTCTCAAATAGAGACAGTTTTAAATGCATTGTTTCAGGTTCACATTTTTCCTTTTATCCTGATATTTTCAATGATGGTAATATTTTTCCTCTTGGTATTAATGATATTCTAGAAATTAAAAAAGATGATTTAAATGAATTACCATTAAATTTTTATCAAGATAAAGAAACAATAATTGATCATTCTTTTGCCACTAATGAACATGAGATTTTTATTCCTCCTTGTTTAGATATATTGGATGAGATTGAAGGGAATTCTACAGAATCTTGTGAGGTCATTTATGATGATTACTTTGATATTGAGGATGTTGATTTCAATTTTTCTCAAGATAATCCTCATGATAAAATTCAAATAACATCTATAAATGAGGAACGTTTCAATGTAGAAATTATTCCAACCAATCCTCATTTTAGAATAGCAAATTATCTTCCTGATTTCATTATTCAAGAAAACATTCCAATTTATGATTCATATCATGATCAAACTCTCATTCCTACTCATAATCATAATTCGTTTTCTAATTCACAAGTTGGAATTCAAAATTTTTCAAATTCCGTAATTCTAGCCAATCCTTGTGAAAGAGAAATTATTTCAAAACGATCCCAATTGTGCCATAACATTAGTTGTACAAATAATGATTTCATTTTAGTTTTTTTTTCACACTTATTTTGTTTATATTTAAATTTATTTTTTGATTTTATTTTTCAAAATTTCAACACTTTATGCTGCCATATTGAGCACTTTACGGTCAAACACTCAATTGATGAATTGCTTTATTGGGAAATTGAAGTTTCATAATATAACTATGAACATCAAACGCTGTTAACATGCCAATATCAATTGATGCTCATTTCTTATCAAAAGCTCCTATTTCCTCAAAGGCAATCTCAACTAGACGATATATTTTTACAATCTGGCCAACATTTTAATTCAATTAATAATTTTCAATTGTATTTAGCAGATTTCCATTCATTTTTCATTGATTCATTTGAAAAATATTTGGAAATTTTTCTTTCAAAGAAGATTGTTAATAATTTAACATTTCCATATAACACTAACGATTTTTTCAAGGCCTTTGAATTTAAAAGCTCATCTTCACAATCTGGCCTGTTATCTCTTCCTTTGAACATTTCCCCATCCTTAATAGAAATCCATCCAGATTTCTATGATCCAATTGGTATTCAATTGGAAAGGAAATTTCAAGAGAAAAAGATTTTAATTAAGTTGCTAACAATAACTGTACATTCTGATTTCAGATTTATTTTCCTCAGTTTGGTTAGATTTGTATGTTTATTACTAACATTTGAACTGTACATATATGCGGGAATAAAAATGAGAGAATGGTTACACTGGAAATATGACTATACTTAGTCATTTCCATATATATGGTTAGAATAGGAGTAGCATTAATTTAGTTAGTTTGTTTTGTATAGTTAATTTGTTTTTAACAGTTTTGTAGATATAAATAAAAGAAAGCAATCAACCTTCTCATACATGTTCACTGAAACATTTTCTCCTTATCAGAAAGTTTTAATTTTTGCTTTCATTTTTTTAAATTTCTTGCAGCAATACCTCTACTCTTCCTATTTTGAATATTGTCTTGATTAAATTTAATTGAAGTTGCACTTGGCATCAATCACCTCAAAGCCACTTTTCTTCATTTCGAGATTTCCTTCTAGGATTTTCTTTTAAAATTTATATGGTAAGGATTTGAGGATATAAAAGCTTCATGATCCCATTATCCCATGAAATGTATGACTGTCTATGATAAACTTAATTCTAATTCAATCATTATTAGTCAGTCTAACCTTTCACGATAATCATATGCAGTTCATATTATCTTCCTTGGAATTGGCTAAAGCTGACCTTAAGGATGTCAATTTTGCTGAGTGTACACATTCAAATCTGTTTTGATATTTTTCTACAATTAGTGGCTTTATCCCATTCTAATCTTTAGTTTATTATTTGACGCTGCAATACACATCATATTCATTCACTAAAGACATTATTGAACAATCACTATAACAATACGGATTCTTCTCAAGTTATTCAAAATAAGAAAAGATAGTAAATTGTTGTTTCAATTCAAAGGAGAGTCTATTTTTATATTTATTTATGGTAAATTTTCTCTTTTATGGACATGAATGATTGATTTCATTTAGGGTGATTGCACACTTAGATTTAGAATAAATAATGAGATGATTATCAATGGAAGAATTTGAAGATTTATCAGGTAAAATTTACAGACAAATTCCTTTCAGGTACGCATTTACAACTTTATTCTCATCCATTATTAGTTCATCTTTTCCTTAGTTGATTTGTGTTCTGTTTTATTTGCAGGTTTTTATTTCTTTTCAAAACTTGAAGTAAGCAGCAAACTCATTTCAAATTTGTAAACAGGTTCCGGGAAATTCAATTCTGATTCATTAGAATTCAAGCATTTTTGTAGCTTTGCTTTCATTCATTAGAAAACCCAATTGAAATTTCAAGAAATATCATAAGACCATTCGCATCATAAGATTTCATCGGAAGTAGTTCTTAGTATTTCTTTTGATAACAAATTGTTCATCAAGGATCTCCGATGTATTATCTTACTCATATGCCATATTGAATTTCGCATATCGGAGCTTTCCAAGTGAAGTATACTTCTATGAACATGAATCGCCGATCTCCGATAATCCACTTTACCGATATTGCGATAAACACATAATTCCGGACCCGATATGAAATTCAAATCAAATTCATAAAATATCGCGTCCACTCAATCACAATAATGGTAGGAGCATAACTTTAAAAGAGGCCGATGTCTCGGATCCTATATGTTATTAAAATCCCATCATAAAAAATTATCGGGTCCGCTCTTCATCATATATCAGCATCGCAGGAATCATATTGTGTTACATCGGGTGCTTAAGATTGCCGATTGCCGATTTACGTCATCCATTGTATTGCCGATATCCCAATCGCTTCCTTGCATTTTTATTTATGGCCATATCACTATTCCAAATTTGCAATGCACAATGTGCAATGTGCAAAATACAAATCGCAAGATACGGTGTGCAATGTGCAATTTGTGACATAATTGTCCCCGATCCCTGATATAACATTTCTTAATGATGTGATCGCTTCATTTCATTGCACATGTTCTCATCGCATGTTCTTAAATCGGCAATTTGCCATTGCAATCTTCGATACGATAGCTTCCAATGCATGCCTCTAAGCCATTAAGATTTAATCAATATATGGCATAGTAACAAAAATGAAGTCTTGCAAATTAAACTTGAAGCATGGTGAAGAAACATGTGATGTGAATCATCCAATACAGCGATATGTTATTTTAAAAGCGAGCTTGGGTAACCACTATGGTAAGAAAGCAGTTAATGACCAATTTGCAGCATATTTAAACCATTTTGATTTCTCATACATTTTAGTTTTAAATATATAATTCCATAATTAAAAATGGAATTCAAGACCTCTCTATCTTCATATTTAAATTTTATTATCTTAAATTTGGTCTTGATTCTGGGCAATTAATAAAATCATGGAATTTATATGAAACTTATAATATTTTGAGAAACAGTCATCACTGAAAATTCTCATTCTCATTTTTAATGCATTTGTTTTAATTTCAACTCCCTTGAGCACTAGGCATTCCATCTTTACATTTCACTGCTTGCTTTAGTTTAAATAAAATAAATAATGATTTTGGTTACAAGATTTCGGTTAATTTGACTTCTTTATGTTTTCAATATTAATTAAAATAAGAAGTCAGCCACTTTGGAGAAACTGATACCTTTCAGGTAAGATCAAAAGCAATTATCTAATGGTAAGATTCATTTACCCACTTTCATTAATTTCCATTTCGTCAATTTACTCACAGTTTTGTTTTTCTGATATATAAATCTATTTTGTAGCTCTTCATAAAAGGCTTCCAATCCTCCGCCAGATCATATTTTCGAAGTCCATACTCTTCTCCTGGCTTAATTTCAAGAAGCAGCGATGATCTTCACCGAAATAGCTACACCAGGGAATTTCTGAACCTTTAGTTTGTTTCTTTAAGCATTCCGGTTATCAAAAAAATGATTAAGATGATGCTTTGAAACAAGAAGAATAATATAAGATAGAAAGGTTTTCATTGTGGCTGAATTTTATCATCGCTGATATCAAAAAGCATAAAACACTCACAACCCTGCAAGGTATGATTTACCCAATCTCGACATGAGAATGATTGATTACACGATTTATTTATTTTTATTTATTTATTTATTGTTGAGACATTGGTATAAGCATTCTTGTTTGAGTTTATCTTTTGAAACTTGGATTTTCTTTCATTTTTCACATTTTTTCATTTTAATTTCGTTTACTGATTTCTTTTTTCACTTTAGCATAAGACTTCTTTTCTTTTAGTTTTTAGTTTTGATTTTGGTGACTTTGCCGTGATTTATGTGGAAGGCCTACTTGTTACCTAACAATGGTCAACATACATAGAGAAAAATTGTTAATAGTCATCTATTAGCTTTTTCTTGAATCTCTTAGTAGAGTTTGATTTTCTTATTATAAAGGTAAACATATTTAAGGAAGAGATTACCAATCAAGAGAAGTTGGCGAAGTATCATAAAATCTGAAAATTTCTTTTTCATCAAATTGTAATCATTTTGAGATTTCAAAATTTCATTAGGATCTTTCAAAGTTCCGTTATCAGTCAAGAAAAGTTATTTTTAACCAAGTAAAGACACTTTACAGCAAAACACCTTTAACTCTGAAATTGTCATTCTTAACTCTTAAGGAGTCAATGATTCTCCCTGTCCCAAAGAGTCTTATTTTCTAGAGTATAATCTAGAAATACATTTAAACTTAAAAGATAAGAGGTCTCATCGTGAGCCTGCTTACCATGATCATAGGGGAAAAATAGGTTGACATTACCAACACTGCTAAACAAACCAGGGTAATGCCTTATGATTGCAAACAATTATAAGACAAGGGGTCTCATCACGAGCCAGCTTGTTCAGTCCGATTATAACCAGTGAATGGCATAGTCAATTATCTGGCCACCAAACCAGGACAATGGCTTTTAAGAAAAATAAAAAAATAAAAATTCAAAGAAAAAAAACATTTATAAATGGATTTATCTCTAGATCAATAATTCTTAAAGAGATGGGATTCTGAATCATTGATGATTGAAAAGGTAACCCTGCCGAGACTATAGATGTTTGCTGGCAGCAGTGGCTCTACCTATGACAAAGGAGCATATTTTAAAAGCCAAGATGTAAAGTGACCCCTGCTTTATCTCTACAACTAATTAATCACTGATATAGAGTTTTGAAATATTTTAATTTATGAGGAATTTTAAGAAAAATTACAGTTAGATGATTCTGGTTTTTATTCAGACTAATGAACCTAGTCAAGCATTTCACGCAAAATTTTCTCTTCTTTAATTATTTTTACTTTAATTTTAGGAAATCTCATTCATAACAAAGAGAGATAACTGGTTCTTCTCCCGTGTGTCGCCATTGTTGTGGTAAAAACACAACCCCCCCATTATTGATGCGTCCACTTCAAATAATGGGGACCCTTTCTATAAAATTTTGGCTAAACACCTTTTTGGATTTTTATTTTTGATTGCCCTATGCTTTTGTTAATTTTTAGTTTTCTTTGGATTCTTGTTTTGATTTCTTTGTTAGAATCAATTTTCTATAAGCTTCACATTGACGCTTGTTTCGCCTCATTTGGTCAGCTGGTTTGAAAATGGCGCTCCTTTGAAAGTCTGATTATTTATGTACCGTGGGTTAAAAAATGCATAAAATGTACAATATTGCATTTTGTAGATAAATTAGTTCAATAATGCATTCATTTTAAATATTAACCCGTAGTGAGTTTTTACTAACATTTTTCCATATAGCCAAATCATGAAGCAACCAGATTTTAGTAATTTATTCCAATAAATTATTAATCTCGAAAAATCATAATTTCAAAGTGGCTATAATTTGTTTTTCATTTTATTAAAAATAGTTGTAATTTATAAAATAAACCAAAATAAAAAATTAATTAATCTTTAATATTAAATCTTAAATTCAATAAATTTTATTTTTATTTAAATATAATTAATTTAATTAAATTAAAATTTAATATATAAAAAAATAAATTATAATCGCATCAGAAGCATTGATCGCACCGGGAGCATTCAAATGACATGTTTTTAAAACCTCGATGGACCCATACCCCCGACGCCGATTGTCGATATCGCATCGGACACTTTGACATTGTAACATGTTTGACAAACCATACACTCATCCCCGATGCGATTCCCCGATCATTAACAAGTATTAGCGTAAATTTTATTACACATGAGGTATTAAAGCAAAAGCATGTTTTAAAGTTTTATGTTAGTTTGAAGATTTTCAAAAAACACTCATACGTAGGAGTGGAGTAAGGAGTAGGGTAGGTTAATATATATTAATATTAGTTTATATATTAACATGTTATATGTAATATTATATTAATTAAATTAATTAATAATATGTAATATATATATTATTTAAATTAATTAATAATTAAAATTTTAAATATAATTTAGATTAATATTGATTAGTTTTTATTAGAATATTATTTGGTTATAATCGCTAATTAGATATCAGTTAGTTAGATTAATAAATAGGTTATTAATAATTAGTTTAGTTTATAATTAGCAATTAATTTATAATTAATTAAAATTCTAATTTAGGATTTAATTTTTAAATGAGAATTTTGATTTTTTTAGCCCAGCAACAAAATTTCCAGATTCATCCCAGATTTGATCCATCAACTTTGGAGGCTCATAAATTGAGTTATACTCGACCAAATGAGGCCCAGGATGGCTCATTGGAAAGAGAAAATCAAGGAGAACATTTTGGAGGAGGTTTCACCAAAAGATTTAATCATTTATTGAGCCAAAAATCAGGCAGAAGATCAGGCTCTGAATTTTGAAAACAAAACCAATTTTCTAAGTTATTTTCTTTAATTTCATTTGTCCAAAGCCTCTTCTAATTGCAGATCCATTGGTCAATGATATCCTTTGTCAATCAAACCATTCCAAGCATCAATACAGAGCTTATATTTTATTTTCAATTATTTATTTAAAATAGAATTTGATTGGGTTTGATTTAAATGCCAGCAATGCTATTTTGATTTTATGGTTGCATTTTAATTTATTTTGATTTCTTTTTGCAGGAAAACAGTGGAAGAAATATGGAGAAAAAGATCTTAGTCAATGAGAATTCTACAACAATTAAAGATTGGAATTATGAGTAAGTAAAATTAGATTTAGCAGATTTCTCTTGAACAAACTCTCCTCTCCAAAAATTCTTTTACAAATATTATAAATAACAGATTGCAGAATGGAACAGGGGGTTGCTCTCCTCTGCAATTTTAGACTTCTGAAAGCACTATTGTAATAGGAATTTAGAGTTGTAGGAGAGATGAGAGAAAATCTCAGATCTGGGGATTATTGAGGATTTTCCTTTTGTATCTTGAATTATGTGTAAGGGGCAGAGTTTGCACTATTGTGGCTCTAGTTTTAATGGCAGAAATTCAAGCAATGTAAAGGGCTGTTGGAGACCAAGGACAGAGAAATGGATGCAATAAATTGGTATTTCTAATACTACTATTTCAAATATCAGTTTTAATTTTATGGTGACAGGAATGTGTCATTTTATTCATGTTTGTGCACTATTGTCAATATTGGTAATTTGTCTCAATCTTGTTATTATGTATCTCTGTTTTTTATGGATTAATTTCTCATTTTTGAGTAACTACTTACTCTGAAATTTGTCTTATGAAGCTGATTTATTGAATGGTAATGTGTTGTGAACTATTTCCACATATCATTATTCAATTATTGGATTTATTGGTTTGATAATCAATATCATTTTTGTGAACTACTTCCTGAATGTTGTTGGCTTATTATTTCAGTTAAGAGGTCTCAATAGGATGTGTTTTGGTAACCATAATATCAGTTAATTGAACTACTTCATTAACTTGATATTCATTATAAACAAGATATATCTAAATCCCAATACTTTAATTATCTTGCTCTTAGTTGGGTTAGATCTATATCTACCTAACTAAGATAGGATTTAGATTAGTTTCTTTTGCTTGCATCATAGAATAAGCTTGCATTTAGAGTAAATTATACATTCTGTTAAGTCCTCTCCCCAAAGAGGCAAAAGTTTAGTTGTGGCTTGGCTGAACCCAAATCAGCTTAAGGGTCATTCTCTTGCCTGATCAACAAGAAGAAGTGATCTGATATCCCTGTCTATTGGTAGTTAAAGATATGTCATAAACCAATAGCAATAGGGAGAAGGTAACTGGACCTAGTTTAACCAGTCGGAGCCACCGCACCAAACGGAAAAGGAGATGCTTTAAAGTCCGGACCAGGTGGTTATCCCCCAATGTCGTTGTAGCGATTTTCGAGGCATCAACAGGAACTCACACCACTTTCCTGTGTCCTTCTTTAGCTTTGTTGTGTTTTTCTTTTCTTGTGGCTTCGATGGGTTGTCTTGGGTCACCCTGCCCTGGCTTTGTCCTTTGGTCTTCATATTTGCAGATCCAAAGTCTCGCTTCTTTTTTTTAAACTTCTACTTGATTTTGACAACATATCGATACATCGTGCCGAGTGAGGAGATATTCAAGAACTCCATCTCTTCATGGATGTATCTGTGTAGGCAACTGCAGTATTTGAGTACCAAATGTAACTCAGAATCTTAGATACCCAACTATATACGAAGGGTATGAAAAATGTTTGTGAACTTTGACACATCTTGGTCCCTTCCCTGTCACAACGTGGTCCACTTTATGTATTTGTCCTCATAGCTTTTGACAGGGTAGTACTACTCCTTGATGGCATCCCGGAAGGAATTCAAAGTGGGTGTGGCTGAAAATAGTGAGCCCATACTTTCATCCTTCTACTAGCAGTAGGTTTCTCACCAGTCCTTGACGTGGGGGGCTTCTTTGAGAAGAGCGAAAATATTCTTTTCCCGACTAGAAAAATCAGGAACAGAAAAATACCCTTCTAACAGATTTAACCATTTATCTATGGCATCTATGTCTATCTGACCCTTGAATATGGGTATTTCAAAATTAACTTGTACCTTAAACAGTGTGGCATTTCCAGAGTAGTTGTTGGAAGTCGATGCATCGCCTCTGGGTAGTCGCTGAAGGATCTAGGTAAAGTTGTCCATCATCACGTTCCTTTACTGTTCGAGGGCTTCTTCGAGAAATATTTTGACAGAATATCCTGCCCCCTCATATTTCTTTTCATCCACCATGGGAGGCCTTCGGGATTTGCGAGGCTGGTCTTGCAAAGGTTCGACCAGTTCAAGCCCTAACTCCTTATATCCCAACGTCGTTGGCGACATGCAAAGAAAAACAGAGACAAAAAGTAGACCGCTCTGATACCACTGATCCGGATTTAAACAAGAACGCAAGAAATTATAGAGATAGCCATAAACATAGAGGTGCAGTAGAAATGATACTTCATTTCATTAATGTAAAATACTGAAATATGCTTACAAACAGAAATGGGAATAAACCAGTTAGGGCGATGGTAGCTTATCTCTGAGAAGAGATGTGGTAGCTACATGCCTATGAACTGTGTTACAATGAGGCTCGAAGGCCTATTTATTATTGAGACACAATGGAAAACCCTTAACAACCCAAAACCTAACCCTAGAAGATGAAATGCCAAATTGTGGGCCCCGTTTTAGGTAAGTTGGTACATCAACTTCCCGGGGTCACAACTTTGGCACCTGATCTGTGTTTGACGCATAAAATAGCTCATTAGGAAGATCTATTCAAGCACTACAACTTTGGGAAGAGCTACATCAGTCCATGGACCCATGTTTCTCCTATATTTCCCAAAAAACATCGTTTGGGGCCTCAAAACAGCGCCTGAAGTTCATGACTTGAAAAACTGCTAAAAATAGTAAACTGTGCTGCAATTAAGGAAACTGAAAAATTGAAAGAGAGAGTTGTGGGGCTCTAAGTGGGATAGGTGGGTGGCCACCAACATCCACCTGGATCATGTGCACACGTTATGTAGGTGGTTCGTGTACCGGTGGTACTATGTACATGTTGTACATATGGTACTGGTGTACGTGTGGTATTACGTGCATGTCATTGATGATGTGTTATGGGCATACGGTATTATGTATGTGAATCATGTATTTGTGGCATTATGGCATGTGTACTTGTTGTGTTGTACTCTGTGTGGGTGTTGATCCCCTATTTTATTCCTATTACTATCAGTTCAATCCCCATTTTGACCTCTTTTTGGCACTATGGAACCTACTTCTTTGCTAAGTTTACTGTACTAATGTAGTTCCAATCCCCATTTGAGATAAAAATTCTTTTGATTGCATTTGGATATTTGTTGGTAGATTTAAGTGAATATAGGTAGCATATTCTTAAACTAACTCATTATTGTAATCGAGTGTAGACTTCTCAGCAGAATGTGCAAGACAATACCAGAAGAAGTAGTTGATGTACCATGACTCTCTATTTCACTACTCAAAGGCTACATGTGGATTTGGCACTCAAACAATGCAATGGACAAGGAGTCACACACTTCTAGATGAGCAGATGGTGCCAACCATGAGAAGAACACATGTGATCCCAAGATCTTTGATCTCCTTCCTTTAGATGTAGCATACACTAAGTTGGGGTTTGGTTATGAAATTGTTTGACCAATTCGTGCCAGCCATTCAAACCAATTTGTTTTGAAGGAGTAATGTTGTTCGAATGTTATAAACTACTATTTTTAGTTTAAAGTTTAACTTTAATCAAATGCCTATAAAAGGCGAGGACATAATATGTCCAGGTGACACGCTAAACCTTTGAAGTATTTGTTGTATAATTGTGACTTAAGTTTTAATAGGAGATCGTTATGATACTTTTGTTCTGAATTCTAGTTGAATGCGTTGGTGGGATGTTGATTCTCATGTTTTAATTGTGATAGGAACCATTTCGTTACTGTTAGTTTAAAAGCCCCCAGGTGTGGCCGGGCCCACACATCTAGGTTTTCTCTGTATTTTCATCGACAATGTCACTGTGAAACTAGTTGCAATTAGTTCCCTTTTCCATTATAAGTAAGTTCAATTGCATTGTTTCATTTGATTGGTTAGTGCATACAGGTGTGTTGAAGGATTGCGAAGTTCTTTTTATTGTCATATTTTCAATTAGATTTTGGTGTGAAATTTGTGTGCCTTCCAAATCAAAGTGATGCCATTACATTGGTTTACCATCATCTTAAATACATCATATGGTCATTTGACAAGCTGATTGAATCATTACCTATGGGCAATGTCGGAATAAGTCCTTAAACTCTTTAACAATCATGTATGAACACAATCTTAATTGATTAGAACAAGCTTTGTTTATTTGCCAAATCGACCTTTATTTCTCTGAGAGAATTGACTTGAATCGATCCCTTGCCTAAACCATAGCATTTTGTAGGAAACAAGAAATAGGCGAATGTTGCATCGACTGTTCAAATACTATAACAGATTTGGTTGAAATGAATTGGACTGGTGACCAAAGGGTGAGGATGCATTACTTGCATAGATGATTGATTGGCTTTTATTTCATTTCATTTCATTTAAAACACTATCAGATTAATGCATTGTGGGTTGGTAACATAAATGCTTGTGTGTAATTAGTTGTCGAAGACAAATTTTTTAGCTCATACTTGCTTGCCCTGTTCATGCAATTTCCAATTTCATTAGTTGACTGAGACGATTACTCTTCCATGTTTCTGTGCAATAATTAGTCTCATTTGAATGATTGATCTTTCTCTTGGTTCATAGGTTCCAGTTATCCAATTTTTAGTTAAATCATTGTTTGGATTTCAGCAACATATTGGTTTTTAGTAAGAATATTCACAAGTTAGGATTGGTGTTATTACAGAAAATATTTAAGTACAGTTACTTGGAATTTGTGTGATTACATAGCTGGGTGTTAAACAGGATCAACGTTAGGGTTTCTTTCACTAATCAAATCCTATAAGTGGTTTATTTTAAGATAGAACAATAATTAAGTGATAGAGTAAAACAGGGTAATTTCTCCAAATTAGTACTTAACTCCCGAGTCTTGATAGAATGAATTATTAAGTATAGAAAAATTGTTTGATCAAGTGCTATTGGGATAGAGTACTCATTTACTTATGAGTTGGATGGTTATAAATTGCTTCAGGAATGAATTGTTATTTGCATCAATAGTTTAATAAGTTGAGTGATTATTAGTACATGTTGTTTGATTACTTCAAGTAAGAACTTCCATCATCATATGATGCTTATTGAGGAATGATTGAGTGGTTTTCACATAGAACGTCTAGTACCAAAATTCAAAGATTTGATTGATACTGTTTGGTATGGATAAAAGTCTGTTTTCATCACTAGAGATACATAGTTGAGTACATAATTGAATACTAGAATTTGTAAGGGTTTTATATTAAATTTGATTGTTGGGTTTTCTCTTGACATTTAGATGATTTGATTTGAAAATAGTTATTATTTCATAAATTGTTAGAAGGAAATTATTAAAACTCTAACCTATCCCTGAATAGAGAAAGCACAAGGCATTTCATGCTTACAAACCCCGTGTTGACAATTAATATTAAGGGATTTAATCTGACCATTTAAATCTCTCAGCATTTTGGTGTCGTTACTGGGGAATTTCAATTTCTTATTCAGGTAATCACTATCAATTGAGTTTCAAGAGATTGCAAAATTGTTAGAGGGTAGAGAGAGTACAGTAATACGTGAGTGAAAACCCACACATCCACTTTTGTGGGGTTGCTCCAAAGTCAGATCAAACAATGTTTATACTTGATTTCTATTTTCCTTTATCTTTATGTGTAGGAGTACAGGTAGACCTAGGGATAATAAAGGTAGATTTATTTCAAATTCTAAATTTCCTACAACTTTTGGATCAATCAATATACCTATTTTGACCATTGTTAATCAATGTGCGGGTCTAAGACAAGAAGGAGGAAGTGTTGATGCCAACGTGGTTTCTAATCAGGAATTATTTGATCAAGAAGGAAGGATTGTTCAACAAGTTGTCTTTGAAAACCCTATAGAAGAACCAGTAGAACAACCAGACCTCTTGGACGAGCAGTCAACCAACATCTACCGTGTTCCAATACCCCCAGTCCACACCATAATTAGCAAACCCCAGTGGGTACCTATCGCAAATATGGAACATGCATATGGTCAGGATAGAAACAATGACGAATGCCATGAAGAGGGAGAAAGCCCTAGATGGAATGTTAACCTATTTGGAGGAAACCATGAAGAGGAAGAAGAAGTCACTTTTGGGTTCCCTATCTTGGATGTGACTCGTGACATCAACATGAATAACATTTCGATGGCATCTCTACCACTATTCTATGGTAAATCATCTGAAGATATCGATGCTTTTCTCTTCAAATTCAATATTCTATGTTGTAACTATAATTACTATGATGATGCACATAAACTCAAATTTGTTTCCGCCACATTAAAAGACATAGCCCTTAGGTGGCTCATGAGTCTAAGACAACCTACCATATACACATGGGATGACATGAGGTCAAATTTTGTAAAATAATATCAAGACTTTTGTAAGAGTAGGGACATCAGTGATATCCTTAGGATGCAGCAAACTGAAGAAGAAAACCTAGAGGAGTATCTTGAGAGATTCCTGTACAACTTTCATAAATCATGTGGAAGCATCTTAGACCAAAAAATCATTAAAAACTGTGTTCCTAAAAGGGCTAAGAGACGATTGCATAGAAACATTAAACTTGCTTAGTGGTGGGGACATTTACAAGAAATTCTTTGCTGAAGTCATTGACCTTTGTCTCACCTACTCTAGAAGCCAAGCTAAAGGAGGTAAAAAGCTTTGTGAACATCGAGACAATTCTCAAGACTGTGCAAAAGAAAACTACAGCTAATGCTGTCACCAAAGTTGAGCTAGAGAACCTATTAGAGAATTTCAAAATTGACATCCTGAATACAATCAGAAACTAGCTTGACACCATAAAAATCAACCAAAAGCATGAGGCCAAAAAGGTTGCCATGGCGGTATTTTGTCCCAAGTGTAGGCGTAAACATGTAGAGAGGGAATATCCTCTTAATTCCATCAAATTCTGTGGAATATTCACTCTAGAGAACCCAAATGAGAAGTGTCCATCACTTCCTGGTCTACTGGCCATTTACAAAGGCAATAACAAAACCCTTGACCAAGCTTAAACAACCAAAATACCCACCTGGAGAAGTTAGAGTCAGAGTTCGTTCCAATTCCCGAATTTTCAAGGATATAGCCAAACCCAAACTTAGACCTTTCCTGCATCCTACCCCCTTGGGTTGCTCAACAACCACAAAGTACTGCTTGGAACCAGAATTAGAGAATGAGTCCTTATGTCACCAGCTATTGACCCCAATCCCAATTCTACATACCTTATCCAAATATGCTGAGCACTTCATATAATCCAACCATGCAAACTTATCAACAGGCATATAGCCCTAACATGTATCAACAACCTACGTAGCTACCACCTCCTCTGCATCAATTATTACTAGCACCTGCCAACACATCACCTCCTATACATCAATTATTACCTGTGCCTACTAACACACCATCCCCATAGGCACCAGCTAATATAAACCCACCACAACCTACACTGCTGCCTACACAACCTGTACCTAACCCAAATCACAATAGGACACCTCAACCTGTGCAAAACATAGTTGCAATCAGGGAAAACAGTTCATAAAGGGAAATTGACTGTGGTTATTCAAGAAGAGGTGCCCTCCTCGTCATCCGAAGAGACTGATAGTAAAGAAAGAAGAGGTCCCGCTTGAATATGACCTGGAAAATGAGCTTAGGAATGTCTGTATTAAAATTCCACTTTTACAAGCAATCCGAGACAACCCTATATACACTCAAATTGTCAAGGATCTTTGCGTCAAGAAAATAGAGAGAAAGGGGCATAAAAACCAGAATGTCAAAATTATGATTCAAATGTCCACGATGATTTCTGATATTCCTACCAAATATAGTGACCCTGGGAATCACATTGTCACTATCGAAATAAATGGAGTACTTATACCAAATACTCTTGTAGATTTAGGGGCAGGAATAATGCAAGGAATTATGAAATAATGACGTCGCTATAGCTACCTGGGTTAAAAACCAACCCTGCCCTCTTAGAGATGGAAGATAAATCCATTGTCAAACCAATAGGATCCTTGGAAGATATAGTAGTCACTATTGCCTCTTGGCAATATCCTATAGACTTTGTAGTCATTTCTCCAAAAACTTCTAGACCTGGACACCTTGTGGTCATAGGAAGGCCATGGTTGGAAACTGTTGATGCCGTCATCGGATGCAGAAATGGGGAAATGATTATTTCAAATGGTTCTCATAATCAAACATTGTCCATCTTTCCACCTTCTCAAACAACTGCTGAAGTACCATTGTGGCTCGAAAATCCTTATGGAGACGAAGATTACATGTTTCCATTATTAACATTAGCTTAGTCTAGAGGTCTTTAAGAACATTTTGATGAGCATGTTTTGTAGTAGTTTCTAGCTGTTAGTTCTTGCATCAATTATCCCATCTCATTTAATGGTTATCAACATGTGTTTAGTGATGAGTTTCAGGAAACATGCCATTTGGCCGTCTTCGTCTCATTTGCAGCTGTGGAGGAAAGAAAGGAGCTCACCATAGAACTTGTGGAAATATTTGAAGGGAAAATTCTACATATTGGCACAAGATTGACTACAGAACAAAAGCATCAATTGATGTGTATGGTTTATGAAAAAACTAGAGCATTCACATGGGGTTACTTGGATATGAGAGGTATACATCCATACACTTGCATCCATCATATCTACAAAAATGAAGAAATGACACTTGTTAGACAACCGCAAAGGCAGATGAACCCAACACTAAAGGATGTCGTTAAAGAATAGATTCAGAAACTTTTGGCTGCAGATGTAATTTATCTCATTTTACGATAGCAAGTGGGTATCACCTCTGGTAGTAGTCCCAAAGAAGAACGGAAACTGGTAGATTGTTATTAGAAAATCTAGTGTCTATGCAGAGCTGCTAGTCCCACTAAGACGAGCAGCTATCTTAGAAACAAACAAATTAAAGTTAATTTCATTTTCCTTTATGAGAAGTAGATAGGAGAGGAGCAAAGAATACCAACCTCAATCTTTCACTCGGTTCCTTGCTTATTCTTTCTCCTCTCCGACAGGTCTTTGTCGCTCCTTCCTTGACCACTCTGCTTCAAAGAGTACCTATAAAGTCAAAGTAGCATAGTACCTTCAAAGTGCAGAGATCTACAATCATAAACAATATAGGACTAGATATATATTGACCACACAAATGCATATATTATCAGACATACAAGGATGTGGAGGAAAACTTGAATAGCTTTATTGATGTAAAGATTAAAGAGAGGATTACAACCCATTGATCTGACCCAACGTCATCCTCCCATCATGAAAGCCCTTCTTCACCTCATGAAAATCTTAGATCACCCAACACTATGATATTCCACTAAGAAACCAACAACACCTCCTTACAAGATACAAGATTCTAGCCTTTGGATCTCTGGGATGAGGGATCCATATATAGATGATTGCAAGGGGGTGAGTCAGCTTCTGGGATTTTGATTAGTGTCTTCTCTCTGATAGTTCTTAATTCCACTTGGAATATTGATGATCTCTTACTCATCCCTGGGTGAATTCAGAGAGGCAAGTGTCACAGGAGAAGTTTCTGGAAGATTCCATGATCATCCACCTTGCAAACTGTCTTTACCATTTGTCTACTCTCGCCCATCGTACCCTACAAAAGGGATTTCTAGTATGCATCGCACTTTTTTCACTAACCAGGTGAGATGCATCACACCCTTAGCACTGAGCAATTTGTATGGTCCAGTTTTGACCAGTTCTGAGCAGTTTTCTGTGGAGAACTTCTAGGAGATGATGTAATTAGCTAACTTTGTTCCTTTAGGGCATGAAACAACACTTTTAGGGACTCAGAAGCCCTTGGTTTATGGACATGAGTGATTAGGGTTTTAGTGGCCAAATATGTCTATAACAGTTGCCCCCCAAAGCATGAGGTCTAAAATCTTATGATGTCGGGTGAAATGCTTTATCATGAGGATTTGAGGTTTTTCGAACTGGAAGGCGACCTGTAATAAGATACAATACAATATATTATCTTCGTAACATTTTCATGATCTAGCTGAGGTAGGCATCCCCATGCTCAAATTTATAAATTCATTTTGATGTACATAGGATAGACAACCATCTGTGTGGCAGACTAATGATTCTGATAGAGCCATCATCCTTTGATTTGGATGATCATCTGTGTAGCAATGATGTACATTTGATATCTTTATTTTCTTGAATATATCATAGCCTGGATGGATGAAACTAGATCCGAGGTCTTCAAACTCATCCAACCCTCGCCCGAAGTACAAGTCGATCCATGTGAAAAATGTTCTGGAGTCGAACATGGAAAGACATCATCTGATTACCAGCCAATGATGTAAGTTGTTAACAGGCATGAGAAGAATCACCGATAATGATGATGACCCTCAAGGTACTAGATTACAATTCGCGTGGTGTGAAAATAAGACTTGGCGTCGAACACCACACAAATTCTTTCGGTCAAAGGCCATTGATGTAAACATGTCATCGGAAGTGAGAAACTTGCCATTGAGGCATGCAAGCTTCAAAGTACTGAAAGGGTTGTTCCTAGGTTGACTTCTTGGATAATGAGTTGTCGTCGACAAGAAGTGACCCGTCATAGGAGGGCCTTAATGAATCCCACATCTATGACACGGAATGGAGCAAATGATTTTTTGGAGGTGAAAACGATCTTATGATACACTGTTCAGGGTGGTGGTCATGAAAGAATGAAGCGTGAAGGTATTGCAGTGGGTGAGACAAAAGCTGGGTTGGTGAATTCTCTGATCAACTTCTCTTGAATATATCGAAAACAATGAAATGGATTGGTAGCGTTAAACCCAAAGATGGAAGGTACGATGGACCAATGGTAGTATGATTGGTGAACGAAATAACCCAACCCGACTCAATCACGGTGATGGAGTGAAAGTGTCATGTTCAAGAGCGACTCGCTACCAATAAAGTTTCTTCAAGTTTTCTTCCCAATTTTCCCCAGTCATTTCTGACTAGTACCTCTTTATTTTTATCAAGCTTGAGGAGGATAACATATGCTGCTCTATTAATTTCCCTTCAGGAAAACCGGTCGCTTTTTTTAACGAGCCTTAGCGACAATGAACTCGTTCTTGTCTCTATGGACAAGTTGTCACTATTGGTTTTACGGTTTAACGACAAAGACAACTCAGTCCTTTTTCAATTTTAGAGAGTCTAAAAAGGGATGGAAAGGAAACTCCAGTAATCCTTTTTCATCATATAATCCCTTATGTCCGAAAAAGTATAAAATAATACAAAAGGGATGAATTTTCGATAGTTTTAACGAGACGACCAAGACAAGCGCTCGATATTTTTTTGTAATAATACTTCATGTCCAAAAATATTAAAATCTAGAGGAGGGATAGCACTTGCGATAGCTTTAACGAGCTGGAGAGGCCATTTGCTTGGCACTCTTTTCATATTTTACGAGTCGGATGAAAAGAGCTTAAAGGAGACTCGTTTTTGAGGAACGAGTGATATTTTCGGGTAGCTGCTAATTCCAGGTAAGGTTTGGAATTTTCCAATCATGGCAGTGTCACAAGGATGGATAACAGAATCACTCGTCACAGTTGTTCCTCAAAAAGGTAAACAATCAAATGGAGGCATACGATCGGCTAAAACAGAGTGGAGGTGATGGTAAGAACACGACCAGGGCTCAAAAGCTGATGCATTCACAATGGTTATTTACCGAAGGGTGGTTCATTTTTTAATGAGCTTAAACTCTCGGGGAAAATTTTCTCATTGCTTAGGTTTAATTTTTAATAAGCTTGAACTTCACATAAAAATTGCTCATGCCAATCATATGATAAGGATGTCTCATCGATAGGTTCAATTTTTAAGGAGCTTGCACCATTCGAAACTTTGCTCCATATCCTTTCTTTATGTAAGCTAGGAATGACCAATCCTATGAGTTTAAAGGGTTAAGAATCTAAAAACTAAGAAAATAAATGGTCACTTTTCAATTTCATGCAAAAAGGTTTGCATGCCCCCGGGTATAGCGAAGTAGAGTTTCTAGGTTACTCTTCAATTTGCAGAAAAAACATTTGATCTATCGAGAAAGGCCTACCTTCTAATAGAGGTATCTTATTCCTGTCTAATCCCATTTTCCTCAATAGATGGGTGTATCAGACTAGTCATATATCCTCCCCAGAAACCTACCCTATACCTGAATTTTTCCTGCAGAAGCAGACCAGGGCGCATGCCCCTTGGGTTTCAGTCATGGCCACTAAATTACTCGCGCTCTTGAGGTGGATGGACTGGAGATTTATGACACATTCCTTGCGTGAAAAGACCATTTAGGGATGGCATTTGACTATTAGCTATGTGTGAGTCGGGGAATGAAAGCTGGTCTACGAGCTGGACCACTTGGCCTTCATGCGGAAACACATTACTCGAAAGAGTGAGGAGACAATGGCTCCCATGCTATAAATATAGTCACGCCCAAGGAGCATATTGTAATCTAAAGGTCCTTGGACTACCATTATGTTCAGATACAGGGTTTTCCCTCTCAAAGTTATAGGAAAACTTGGAAGGATCCCTAACGGTCGACTAGTTCCTTTATCGAAGCCTATTAGATTTCGCATCTCAGGCAGAAGTGATGGCGAACCAAGCGCTTTCCAAGCAGTTGAGGAAAGGATACTCACAGGAGCCCCTTCGTCTATGATGGTACTGAACATGACCATTCTGTAAGCTTGTACAATGATTTGGGATGGTACATTAGACGGTAAACGGGGTTTTCCTAGTAGATTCCAATCAAAGGAAACGACTAGGTTGCTCGGAGGTGGGACCGAATAAACGACCGAATATGACACTGAGGAAATTCCTTCCTATGGTAAAGGAACAGGTAGATTTCCCCCATGTTCATTGGAGTTTGTGTTTACGAAAAGAATTTGAATGGTGTCGTTCTCATTCTCTTCGATGATTGTATCATCTGAAGATCGACCTTCCAAAGGCAAGAATAGGTCGACTGCCACCTCAACCTTTTGACTTTCATCTGGTATGGATTCATAGGTTTTATCTTCAATGATAGATGCTTCAATCGACCACAA
>APFE031555572.1:4259-32690 GCA_000404065.3 Pinus taeda
AGCCGTCCGGTCTGTCCTCTTCGTCCTTCCCACGTGTGGCTGAAATTCGTCCTCCAGGTAGCTCGTACTCTTTAGAATGAGAGAGGAAGATTGTGAGTTGAATTGTGATTAAATTCTCTCCAACTTTTCCTGTATTTATATCCATCAATGAGGGTGTGTGACACATCTGTTGGGCATGTGAGCCTACATTACAAAACTGGCTGACCTTGCTCATATAATTTATTAAGAATAATAAATTCAAAATATAAGTTCTGCTCATCGGATTAAGACTATTTTTATATGGATTTTACACCTCTCAGAAAGAGGAATCCAACAAAAATATTAGCCTCTTAATCTGAGCATCAGAACATGGAGTTTGGACCTAGTTGTCCAAATTTAACAAAATCTCGTCATGAACAGCCACACCAATGGTTACTTCCCAACCTTCCCACGTGGCAGTGCAACCCCCTGTGCGCAGGTGTGAACCTTGGGTCATAATGATTCTGCGTGCACCCTCCTCATCGGACAACCCCCAAACAGACTCTTTTACAGTCCCGCACTCTCTTTCAACTATGTGGAGTGCTGAGACTTTGCTCCCTATGGCTAGTTAGGTGGTTGCACTACCCATGCGAGACTTCAACTCACCTTCCAACATAGTCCATGGAAACTCCTCAATTGCCTGCGTGATTGCCGACGCCATGCATTCTACTGTATGCAATGCGCTTCCCTAGTTACTACGTTTGGTGAGGTTCAGTCATAGCCACGATAGCAGAGTCATAAACTCTTGGCAACAATCTTCTAATTCAGTGGTATGGTCATCTGTATCTTGCTTTGTCATCCTTAGTTTATCGACGAGACATGCTTACATGATCTCGTTCTCTAGCCATTTGACTTCAACATCCATCCAAATGCTTTTCTTCCTCAATTGCACCCAGTCTTGTTCGAGTTCGTCAAGTCTAAGGTTCCCTCGCCATATGGATTCCTGAATCCTTAGATGTTCGTCCTCACGTAGATGTGTGATTTCTTCCTCCTAGCCATCACGCACTATCACAACTACGGGAGCCATTGTAGATAGACTCCTTTTTGTATTCTCTTCAGAAATTTCATTTTTTTACTCTGTTTCGCATCTTTGGAATGGTCTCCGTGTTCAGGATTTGGCACATGGTCCTATAGGCCCATTGAACCACAGGTATGCGTAGGTCCCAATCAGTCCGTCTCACCAGGTGAACCTTGTTCAGTACTTCACACACCCTATCGAATGCCTCGTCGTGGAGAATTGGTAGCGCGCATCACCTTTCCTACTGCTGCGGTTTGTTCTGATTCTCTAGTCTGGTGGTGGTGTGCGCTTGAGTGGACCGTACAACATATGTTTGTACCCATCAGGAAAGGTGGGCACACAAGTTGTTCCACGCCTACTGATTGGCTTTCATTGAAAGCTAGAGTTTTCTAAAACGTAGGCACATCATCCTTCTGCATCTGTGCTAGTCCTCAAAATTTCCTTCATGTGTACCCCACCATCTTGCAGGTGTTGCGTGCAGTGCCTGTTTCAGCGCATCGAACCGTTGTTGTTCTGGTATTGTGCTTTCAAATTTGCTCAGAAATTCATCCACCACTGTTAATCCATCATATGTCGGTAGCTCCCTTGCCTCTATTGTCACGTAATGCAATGATCTAATCATCATGTTGCAATTAAGCATTGTTACTTCATGCAGCCAATTCTACCATCACTCTATCTCTTCATCTGAATCTGAAGTGCAGGAGCTTTCACGCTCCCAAGAAATCCTTCCATCTTCAGTCGGATTCACCCAATCCTATTCTTGCACAATTATCTTGTAAATACAATCAAGACCGTCATCACTATCATTGTCGCACACCGGTTCAGTGTATCACGCTCCTTTGACTAGATCTAGCGGTACTACCATGCATAGTGAATTTTTCTCAAAGATCATTTTTTTCTTCTTCAGATTTATGAATCCGTTCATATCAGTGGCCCAGTCTATTCCTAGTAACGCAGGATAGGGATTGCTGTCATCGACAATCTCTATTACTTCAAAATCCGCCTACACGCTCGCACCTTCAATATCGACTATTACCCCTTGCAATCTTCCCATGGGAAAAATCTTCTCTTGCTTTTCTATTCATAAATGAATAGGGGACCATTGTAACGTGGGTCTGCCCACGCTTTCCCATGTTTCCTTTGGTAGTACATTCATCTCCGAACCCAGATCTAGGATTACCTGATCCATTTCATACTCACTTATTTGTGCAGTCAACCTCATTTCCCTTCCTGTGCGCAATGCTTGCTTTCCAAGTTTCTAGACCACACGCAGTTCTCCTTACCACACGCACCTAGTGATAAGCTCATGTAGTCCTTTGACTGCCTTGATGTTGTGCAGGAGTTTCATGCATGTCTCCAGAAAGGTAGTGAGCATTGAAGGATCCATCCCTGGTCCTAGTTGATCCTTACAACCTGAAGTGGAGGCCTCCATGAAGCTCTTCTTAGCTTCCATGAATGTCTCCTTCATGCATTCTAAATCAAACTCGGGTTCCTTTGTAGGAGGCTTCGAACCCACGCACTTTATTCTGGCTTCTTCCCTTTATCATCTCCCTTGGTCATATCGCTCCTGAGCATCATGTTTATATTTGGGACTTCTTCATGCAACTCAGACCTCATCATTTGTAAATTCTGGGTCGGAGGGGGCTGGAGTACCCCCTTTTCACACATCCTTGCTATCAGTGAAGGGAAATCTTCTGCCTCATGGTCAAACTGAGTACAATACCTACATGTTATTTTTTTCAGGTTTGTACAATCGTGGGCATAATGCCCTGGCCCTCTGCAATTGTAACAAATTAGTTTTCTGCAACCCCTTCCTGGTCCCATTCCACCTCGACCCTGATCGCATCCCTGAAATCCAGCGTGCCCCATCCCTGCATTTGGGTCGAGGGCTCGCGTTTCAGTTTGCACCCTGTAGGTAGGAGTCTGATCCATCATTCGTTGTAGCTTCGGAAGGTGTGTTCATCATGGCCTACCGACCTGCAGAAATTACAAAACAATTGTTAGGACGTCTGCATATACTTCTGCAACAAATGACAATTGTCCGTAGTGTGTTTTCCTCCTATCTCGCAGATCGTGCACCATAGGGCAGACGTTGCGCTCGGCCCTGCATGTGCCTCCGGTCTTAATGGAATCGGTCCTCCTCCTACAAAGTAGTTCGTGAACACTAGACAGTGGTCCTTGTCGTGCCCTTGGCCTTTGCATTTTATGCACCATAGTTCCTCGCGCACCTCCGGCCGAGGTGTCCTGTCTTGTTTCAAACTTTGCATTTCCAAACACAGATTCTACGGTTGTGCATGGATTTGTTGGAGCCCTACCCCAAGGTCTTGTATAGGGGTCTCATGCAATCTCATTTCCATTTCCAACGCTTCAGCCTGGGTGGAAAGTTTTTGCTGTGACAGTGTCGTCCTTAAGTGTGGCATAAGTGAGGTAGCAAACCATGCATGATGTTGTGCATCTATTAATGTCATATTGACTTCACGGATCGTACTCTTTAGCCTTTGGTCTAGATCCCAAGGGGTATCGCCCGGGAGCATCACGATCTCCTTAAACCCGATGATTTATTGTGTTTCTAATTTTGGCCTACTAAATTCCTTGTTCAGTGCAGCCTGGATCTCTGCGATTCCTGCGTTCGGGTGGTTAGTAGAATGCTTGATATACCTTGTTAGTGTGCGATCTTGCAATGCGCTCACCAGCGTAGCCTTTTTAATATCATCATCCATGATGCCCCATGCTTCCCATAATTCTCTTACCACGAATAAGAATTGGTCAAGATCTTCATTTCCCACTCCTCTGAATACCGGTAGTTTGATCACACTCACCATACTGAACTATGGTGGTGGCAAAGGTGGGGTGGGTGGAGATGGAGGTGAGGAGGGTGAGACCGGTGGCGGTGTGGGTGGAGGTGGTAAACGCAGAATACACTACCTTATCAGACTGACTGCGCTTCTCAGAGAAACTTTCACGAGCTCTTCCTCGCTTTCCCATGAGGGTGAAATTAAGGGACTGTTTTCCAACTCTTCACTACTTCCACTTCTATAGATCTTCCCGCTCCATGTAGTTACAAACATTAATTTATTTGCATAACCCACTTTTCACAAAATATCATCTTAATCCAAGTGTTCAAAGATTTAATATACTTACCTCATGGTCCCTTGAGAAAATGTTGTTCTGCCTCACTATAGCTGACTATTGTGTCGACCATGAACTCAGTGATAAATCCTCCTATTATTCGGTCAAGCCAATGGTCCACAGCTTGCGCTATCTTATCTCCTGATGCTTCTAGTCTACGCACTAATTCTGGAGTCCACACTATTGGTTTGTCAAGCCTACACCATCCCTAGCTGTCTGCTAACTTCGTTATCCACTCATACAACTCAGAAGGAAAGGATGCAAAGAAAATTTCGTGGATTTCCATATACAAGTAGAGCTCCAAACACCATTCCTTAGATACTCGCAGCTTACTATTTTCCTGCATCGCGAACTCTTGAATCTTCTTGTCCAACTACTCTTCAATTTCTTTCTTCGTTGGATTCCAGTGGCATGACATCAAAAATCCTTTATGCAGATCCCAGTCCCGACAACAGAACCATTTGTTGGCTTGTATGGGCCTGACCCAGGTTCAGAGGTGATTTAGCCAAGAAAATCCCAGTACTATTGGCCCTTCTGGCATCAATCGACGGAGCACAGACTGAAGTCTCACCTGAAGTAGTATGGGAGGGTTCTAGAACCAGGTTTCCGCAACCTGGGGATGTCTGATGAGCTTCTGGGTCCGCTGTTTGACCCTGCGGGCAAGTCGCTACGCGCACTTGCTATCCCTTTGCAACCTACAATGTCGCTACCGCGTAGCACTACTTAGGGCACAACTTGTAATATCCAAATTCCTTGCTATTTAATTTGTTATTATCTAGTTACTTAACTTGTTTGTGTAAGACTAATGATTATTACAACATATTCAACAATCATATCATTACGCACGATAAGAAAAATAATATAAATGTAAAGAAGGCAATGCATAGCAGATACATAGAAATAGGAATCAACTTCTCTTTATTAATCTTCAATCCTAATCACAGACTCAACACCGCCCTACGCACTTAGCTGCAGCGGTCCACGCACTCAGTTGTAGAATCTACTAGGCCTCTGTGCACTCAGTTGCAGAGCCTCTTCCTACTACTTCGACCCAATACACTTAGACTCCTACTCTAAGCTCAAACCATTCATCTTCTTTTTTCTTCTTCCTTCACTCTCTTTACAACTTCGAGCCTCACTCTATTTATACAATCCCAAGGTCCGCGGACCATGGGTAGGTCGACATGACTTTACATTATGTTACATTACATTACTTGAGGGTGGACAACCCTATGACTTAACCTATACTTCACACTTCGTGCCCACAAATTGTGGGATCTTACAAAACCATTGACAAAAAATTGGGCTTTGAGCCCCAAAACATGTTGTGGGGGGATTCCATGCCCAACACACATGTCCTTATATTATCAATCAGAGAAATTCCCATTCACCCTTCAAACGTTGGACACCAAGTGTGAGCCTAGGTCAGTCATTTTTTGGACCCCATTGATCCACCAGTACCAGTCTCCATACTCTTACTCTGATTTCATTGATTTATTTGTACACCCAGTCAAGACAATGTTGACTGGAAGCCCTCCTCCAAGGATTAGTCCAGAAATAAAAAGAGTCCTCCAATTATCTAAACTGACCAAAGTTGGTGAATGGTACCTTTACCAAAACCATACAGAAATAAGGATTTATGGTTGCATGTTGGCACCATACAAGTTGCCAAGGTACCTCCCAATGAGGTTATTTGCATTAGAATACTATAGGAAAATTATAAATGCAAATGAAATAAACTTTGTCAATGCCAAGAAGAAGGCCAATTTCAAAATAAAAAACCAACTAGGCCCCTTCATATGCAACTGCAGAGAGGCTAGCCAAGAGGCAGACCTAATATTACAAAGGATTAAGTTCCAAATAAGTTTTGTCTGGAGATATAATCCTTTGGAATTCATCACAAAGAAAAGACAAAAGGTCAAGCTAGGACCTTTCATTCACCATCCCTTACCTGAGATAGAAGCTTATGAAAATCAAATAGAATGGGTGGAAGGTACCCTAGCAGACCAGGATAACACCAAAGTAGATATTGAGAATGCTCTTAGATTTGGAAAAGCAACTTGATGATATCTCTTTTCTGCAGGTACCAGAAAAAACAGAAACTACCATGAGCACTCCCCCAG
Source organism: Pinus taeda (assembly GCA_000404065.3). Taxonomy (NCBI): domain Eukaryota; kingdom Viridiplantae; phylum Streptophyta; class Pinopsida; order Pinales; family Pinaceae; genus Pinus; species Pinus taeda. The sequence continues at coordinate 10,548 of APFE031555572.1, forward strand.
TCATGCAGAATCCTCAAAATGAGGAGAAGGCCCAAAAAACAAATAGAGAAGGAGCTTCCACCTCAGGGATAGCCACCTCTGATTTACAGCAGGAATCAAACAAGAGGTAAAGGCTAAATCCAAGCTCTAAATATGATCTAAAAATGGGGCACTAAAGGCTTTGTGTCAGCTTACAAGAACCTCTCCCACTTCCAAAGCTTAAATATTTCCAAGACCTTCTGATTAACCAATTGCAGAATTAAAAAGTGCATGAAAATAGGTGTATGCTTTTAGCTTACCTTTATCAGTTAAGTTCTTTAATTTATGTTGCTTATGCTAATATTTAAATACATATGACAGTAAGTAAAGCAACAATTAAACAAACACACATAATATCAATATAATATGGAGTTCACCCAAAACTCTTGGGCTACGTCTCCTTGAGCTCTTGTCAACTCAACTAGGCTCTCTGGGATTATGGCATCAATTCTCTTACAAGCTCCACGCTCAACTCCATTGGTTTACACTGAACCTATGGGTTTAGAAATACCATCTTATCCCACTAGATGTACATACTCTGTAGATAGATCTAGGCTTCTCTGGACTTGACTCCTTCAATCATCGTGCTGAGCAATCTTGCTCTAGCTTGCACCAACTCCCTCAGAATTCTCTTAACTATGTTTGTAATGCCTGCTTCTATCTTCAGCACACTCTGAACACCAGAAACAGCTAATCATTTTGACCCCTTTTTGTTCTAAACTTCATTACATCCCATGGCTCTTAGAAGTTTCTTTGACCTCTCTGGCTCTGCAGCTCTCGCTCTCATCTCTCTTCTCATCTAGCTTTGGCTCTCTCAACTATATGTCTCTATCTTTCTGGCTCTGCCTCCAACCTCTAGTGGCTCTGCCTCTGTTCGGCCCTCTAGCTCTGAAGCTCTCAAGCTTTCTGGCTCTCGGCTTTTTGACCTAACAGTGGATCGCTCGACCTCCAAGTGACTCCAAAACTCTCTACACTACCTCTCAATCATGCTCTCTGTCATTTGTGAGGCATTCTTCCGACTCTGTGGCTTCCTGTCCATTTCTCTGTGCACGATCATTCCTCTGCTTCTTCGGCTAGCCCTTTGGCTTCTATCTCTGTGACTCTGCACATTACAAATGCATCATTGTTTACAAAATTCCCACTTGCAGCATGGCACAATGATCAGAAGCAGTTACAAAGGAATCAGGGCCTTTCTTGAGGTGAAAACCCGAAAACGGATTGAAATCCAAATACACAAAGATATACCAAAAATACACTATCGGGTACGAAATCCAGACTTCAACTAATATACAGTCACATCTATAATCCTTATCGGGTTCGAGTCCTGATCACTAATCGCAATTGCAATGGCCCCAAGGTTCTTTCCATATACCATGGAACATTGCGATGCGATCTCATATCGTCAATGCTGACCTGCCGATCCGATCATCGCAATTGCAAGTTGGCACTGTCACATATTAGTGTCATCACTGATCGCATATCGTAGTGTTATGGGTCCTTCCCTTTTGGGTGTGCCAATCACCAATCTGGCGATCGCCCGATCGCCGATATCGCTCATCGGCATATCACATGTATAACGTCCCTTTGTATCAGTTGCAATCCCTCGATCGCTGATCACCGACCCGCTTTATCACCGATCGCTTTAATCACATATCACTCATTATGAATCCTTCATGCCTTTGGCTTAAGTCCTCCCTTTGAGCCTTTCCAATGTGATTTTCTTCAAGAGGGCCTTAAGTCCATTTTTATAAGAAATGCCTCCTTTTCAAAGGACAAAGGCAACCTTCTTTCTGCGATAACTTCATCATCTGAAGTCCATTTTAGCCCATTCAAATTGCAGTAGATTCAGAATGAAAATATCTACATGATGGGACTATTTCTAGGAGCAGCCCTTGACTTTCATTTCCTTTGTGAGGAACACTTTAGACTTAGAAGTCTATCCAAGATCCATTTTGGATCACACCTTCCCACTAAAAGAACATTTTGTCTCCAAAAGACTGACATACTGATCTGAATAGTAAATGAGAGTAATAGCACCCTCTTCTTTCAGCCTCCATACACTTGCCTTGCATAGTGCCTCTCAACCAAAGCCTTTGACTTCTCTCCTTCCTAGATGTGCTAGTCCTCTTGGGAAGAATTGTTTTCCTCCTTGACTTCATGTAGAACTCCTACTGAGATGGTCACAGAAGATAGTTTGAACCTTTTTGCCTTGATCATTGATCCAAGGTGGCTCAAAAAAATGTGAAGTTACATCTGCTTCACAAAATTTTCATTTGTACATGTTTGACAAGCTATCAACAACAACTGTTAACAACAACAGAAATACAGACAACAACTAGATGACCTAAAAGTCCTACTTCAACAAAAGAAACAGATCTCACATCTTGTGAACACCTCCATGTCTTGTATCTACATACAAATGATGGACTAGATACCAAGCGCACAAAACATGCCTTTAAAACAAATGACCCTTTAAGTCAAGCATGTAGAAAATATCTCAAGGATTCTTTTCAAAAGATGAAACACTTCATCATTATCTCCATCTTGGAGACCAAATCAACTTTTCTCAAGTCAATATTGCATTACATGCATGCCAAAGCAATCAACCCTTCAAGTTAATTACACATACATGTTCAAATACAAGGAAATCATCAACATCCCTATGTTCATGCATATCAAGCTTATGCATGCATTTCATCCTTCAACTTTTGCTTAAAGACACTATACTTTTGAAGTTGAACTGAATATAATGTTGCAGAAATAAAGTGAGTCTCCTACTCAACTTTTCCATTAACCTTCTATTAAAATCTTGCACCTTGAATTCCATTAACAAAGAAATGCAAATAAATGCATCAAATCAAGAGACGACATGCAACCTTTAATTGGATAAGAACTCTAAACATTTCTTACCAATCCATTTCAAAGGTGCTACCTTTGTCTGCACATCAACATCAAGATGTTAATCATCCTAAAACACATCATTTATGGAATCTTTCTTTCCATTCCTTCCATTTTCTCTTTCCACCTTCTTCAAGTTTCATGGAAGCATTGTTGGATTCAGAGTCCAACACTTTGCAACAAGATGTCCTTGTTTATGGCAGTAAGTGCAACACATGTGCATCCTCTTGACAGCATGATTTTCCTTATCCAGTGGACCTTTGCCTTCTTGCTTCCTTTCCTTCAAAAGTTTCCCGTATGTGGCCATTCTCTTCCAACATCTAGAAACATTATGGTTAACCAAACCACAAAAGGAACATGCAATTATTTTCCCATACTTATATTGAAATTTATTATGTTGAACGTAATCAAAAGGAATATGGTAAGAACCAGATTTACACCTTTCTCTTTCACCTTTATTGCCTTCATGAGGAGGTGAATCAAATGAAGAAGTGGCTCCCTTTGGAAAACCATCAATCTCTTCAAGGCCATTAGAGTTTCCACAACTCTTTGGTTCAAGTGTATCCTTATGAACACCTACATCCTGAAAATGATGTTTCAAGCTATTGCATTCTCCATGAAGACAATATTCATGCTATTGAGGTAGAAGACTGGAAATGAAACTCCTTCTTGGAACTGTTTCAATGGCCTTCATGGCAGCTTTGGAACTTTCTCCATAAGACTCTCCATAGACAAGACCCAAATACTTAGGCCTTTCCTCAACCATTATTGGCTTAACAATACCCTGTGCATGTTTACCCAAGACTTTCCTTCATAGCCCATCTTAGACATTAACTTGGAACCTATGCCTCTGGTATGTTTTTCAAAAGAACCAATATAAGCATTCTTAGAAGAATTTGAAGACAAACAGGAATTGTTTACCTCTTCTTCAAGTTGATACTTTAATAAGGCTTCTTCGGAAAAAAAGAGTTGTGTCTCCAACTCATGCATCCTTTTCAGGTTCATATTTGCAATATGAAGTTGCCTCTCCATTTCCTGCAATTTGTCAAAAAGCAACTACTTCTCTTCCTCCACAGAATTCAACTGCTCTCTAAGTATGTTGCTCTTCCTTCCATCCTCATACATTTCTCTCACCATATCCATCATGGTGGACAAGTCTTGCTTCATGTCTTCATCAAATACTCTTGTGAAGAAAGAAGAATTTGAGGACTCACTTGTAGAAGTTGTCATTATCATAATGAACAAAACAGCTTCAAACAAGATTAACAAAGAGCTTATTCAACAAACTTTTGCAACAAACCTCTTGTGCTTCAAGGATTGCTTTGAAGTCCTTTGGAATAAGAATAATGACTTCAACCCTTCTTCCTTTTTGTCCTCTCCTGGAGTAAGCTATGAATACCTTTCCCTTCACCTCCGCATACTCAAACAATAGTCAGTCTCCAAACAAGCATGAAATCAACCTCTGACTATTTAAACACCTTTCAAACAAGAAATCTTTGCTCTGTCAATCAAGTATTCTGATATAATACCACTTCCTCTCGTGTAACCAGCTTTGATATTACCTTCTTTGAAGGTGGGGTTAATCAACCTTAAGCTCTGATACCACTTGATCTGAAAATGGAGCACTAAAGGCTTCTTGTCAACTTACAAGAACCTCTCCCACTTCCAAAGCCTAAATATTTCCAAGACCTTATGATTAACCAATTGTGGAATTAAAAACTGCTTGAAAATAGGTGTATGCTTTTAATTTGCCTTTATCGGTTAAGTGATTTAAGTTCTTTTGCTTATGCTGATATTTAAATACATGTGACAGTAAGTAATGCAACAATTAAACATACACACATAACAACAATATAATATGGAGTTCACCCAAAACTCTTGGGCTATGTCTCCTTGAGCTCTAGTCAACTCAACTAGGCTCTCTGGGATTATGTCATTAATTCTTTTACAAGCTCCATTCTAAAATCCATCGGTTTACGCTGAACCTATGGGTTTAGAAATACCAACTTATCCCGCTGGCTATCCATACTCTGCAAACAAATCTAGGCTTTTCTGGACTTGACTCCTTCAATCAAAGCCCTGAGCGATCTTGCTCTAGCTTGCACTAACTCCCTCATAATTCTCTTAAATGTCTCTGCAATGCCTTCTTCTATATTTAGTACACTTTTAACACCAACAACAACTGATCATTTCGAACTCCTTTTTGTTCTGAACTTCATTACAACCCATGGCTCTTAGAAGTTTGTTTGAGCTCTCTAGCTCTCTAGCCAACTGGCTCTGGCTCTCAGCTCTTTGGCTCATCTAGCTCTGGCTCTCTCAGTTATCTGGCTCTGCCTCCAACCTCTGGTGGCTCTGCCTCTACTCAGTTTTCTGGCTCTGAAGCTCTCAGGCTTTCTGGCTCTTAGCTCTTTGAACTAACAGTGGATCGCGCGACCTCCATGTGACTCCAAAACTCTCTACGCTGCCTCTTAATCATGCTCTCTGGCTTTTGTGAGGCATTCTTCTAGCTTTGCAGCTTCCTATCCATTTCTCTATGCATGATCATTCGTCTGCCTCTTTGGCTGGCCCTCTGGCTTCTAGCTCTATGACTCTACGCGTTACAAACGCATCACTTTTTACAAAATTCCCACTTGCAGCATGGCACAATGATCAGGGGCAGTTACAAAGGAATCAATGCCTTTCTTCAGGCGAAAACCCGAAAATGGGATGAAATCCCAATACACAGAGATATACCAGAAATACAATGTTAGGCGCAAAATCTAGACTTCAACTGATATACAGTCGCATCTATAATCCTTATCGGGTCTGAGTCCTGATCGCTAAACGCAGTCGCAATGGCCCAGGGGTTCTTTCCATATACCATGGAACATTACGATGTGATCTCATATCACCAACACCGATCTGCCGATCCGATCATCGAAATTGCAAGTCAGCACTGTTGCATATTGGTGCCATCGATGATTACATATCGACATATCGTAGTGCTATGGGTCCTTCCCTTTTGGGTGTGCCGATCACCGATCCGCCGATCGCCCGATCGCTGATATCACTCATCGGCATATCGCATGTATAACATCCCTTTGTACCAATCGTGATCCCACGATCACTGATCGTCGACCCGCTTTATCGCCGATAGCTTTAATCGCATATCGCTCATCGTGAATCCTTCATGCCTTTGGCTTAAGTCTGCCCTTTGAGCTTCTCCGATGTGATTTTCCTTAAGAAGGCCTTCAGTCCATTTTTATAAGAAATGCCTCCTTTTCAAAGGACAAAGGAAACCTTCTTTCTGCGAGAACTTCATCATCTGAATTCCATTTTAGCCCATTCAAATTGCATTATATTCAGAATGAAAATATCTACTCGGACCCAATAAGGATTTCCCCATTGCATAGATCTTTTCATTCTAAATCTATTCCAATTTGAATGGGCTAAAATATACTTCGGATGATGAAGTTATCGCAGAAAGAAGGTTGCCTTTGTCCTTTGAAAAGGAGGCATTTCTTATAAAAATGGACTTAATGCCTTCTTAAAGAAAATCACATCGGAGGCTCAAAGGGCAGACTTAAGCCAAAGGCATGAAGGATTCGCGATGAGTGATATGCGATTAAATTGATCAGTGATAAAAGCGGATCGACGATCAGCGATTAGGGGATTGCAACTAATACAAAGGGCCAATGCACATTACGATTGCAACTTGCAATATTCCGATAAAAGGCGGACCTGATAAGAATTATGGACTCGAGTTCATAAGTTTTGAAATTTGGATTTTTGGATTTTCTATGTATTATCCGAGTACTGGGTTTTTTGGCCATTACGTCATGTGATAGCAATTTGCAATAGAATGGCAGACCCGATGGGTTTATAGATGTGATTCTAGAATATTCGAAGTTCGGGCTAAAGGCCCATGATGTGTTTGCGTGCATTTTCCTGTGTATTTTTGTTATTTGGCTATTTTGGCCAGAGGAAGGAAAAACGATCGAGTTTCTCATGCCGACGGTTCCTTTCCATTGTAAACGGATTCTTGTGGTGAAACAAATGGGTTTTCCATGATGGAGGATTGTAACCGATGCCACACAAATACACAAAAAGCACAAATGCTGAAGGTAGCTGGAAGGTTGCCAAGAGTCGCTTGGAGGTCGAGCGAACTGTAGAGGCACGCAGAGGCTGAGAGAAGCTGAGAGCCAGAGAGCCAGAGCCAGAGAGCCAGAGCTAGAGCCAGAGCCAAGAGCCAGAGCCAGAGCCAGACCTAGAGCCAAAGAGCTCACAACAGACTTCTAAGAGCCATGGATCCATAGTGGAGTTGTAGAACAACGAAGGGTCGAAATGATCAAGCTATTGTTGGTGTCCAGAGTGTGTTGAATTCAGAAGAAGGCATTCTAGAGACAGTTAAGACAATTTTGAGGGAGTTGGTGCAAGCTAGAGCAAGATCACTCAGAGCGTTGATTGAAGGTGTTAAGTCCAGAGAAGCCTAGATCTGTCTACTGAGTGAGGACAGCCAGAGGGGTAAGATGGCATTCTAAACCCATAGGTTCAGTGTAAACCAATGGAGTTGAGTATGGAGCTTGTAAAAGGATTTAAGCCATAATCCTAGAGAGCCTAATCAAGTTGATTAGAGCTCAAGGAGATGTAACCCAAGGTATCAGGGTGAACTCCATATTAATATTGCTGTTATGTGTATTTTTTTATTTGTTGCACTGTTTTACTGTTACATGTCTTTACATATCAGCATAAGCAACAAAACTTAAAGCACTTAACAGTTAAAGGAAAACTAATAGCATACACCTATTTCAAGCATTATTAATTCCGCAATTGGTTAATCATAAGGTCTTAGGAATATTTAAGCTTTGGAAGTGGGAGAGGTTCTTGTAAGCTTGACAAGAAGCCTTTAGTGCCCCATTTTCAAATCAGAGTAGGAATACATTGAACGCTCAGTTGAGGTTACCAATACAGAAGAAGAAATAAGTAGGTCTAACACTCCATCTGGAGGCATGCAAGAGCCTTCCACTTCACAAACACAGGTATTGGAAAGGCAACTTGGTGTGGAAGTATCTTCCTTCAAAATGCCTACAGACAAAGACCAAGACATCAAGGAAAGATATAAACGAATCAAGGCTAGAAATGAGAGGCTTAAAGCCCAAACTTATGCTCAATACCTGAAAATCACCTCTACCAATCAAACAAGGCTAATGTTGGCCTTTGAAGTTGAGGGGAAGCTGCAGATGACCTTTGTGAAGCCTACAACTCAACACCCAAGAACAACCTCAGATTTCAAGAAAATAGATTTTGAAGTGCTAAAGGGATATCCATCCCATAGACCAAATTGAGCTACACAAGCAGACATGGGAGATGATATACTCCACTTTAACTGGAAAGGCTACAGTTTCCCACCAGCTACAGAACTCTTTGAACAATATCTCGGCTCAATTCCAGTTAGAGAAGGCCTCCTCACAGGCCAAGGACACCAGGATCAAGTCCTTAGAGGACTTAGTATTGAATTGGGACATGATCTTAAGGATATAAAAGCTACATAATAGCTTATTAAAAAGAAGAATGATAACATAGTTCCATTGAAAAAATAGCTAAAGATACCCCAACTACTTCATCCACAAACAGTAGAGGTTCTAGAAGCCTAGAAAAAACATGAAGAACTCATGGACTTAGTCCTAAAGCTGAATGATCAACTCAAGGAGACAAAGAAGGAGTTGGACACTTTAATTCAATCAAAGCAAAATGACTTGGACAAAACTTTCATCCCCACAGTATCCACAGAAGTTCCTTCTACCCTGGCAGCATCACTGGCACCTACAGTTCCACTTGCAACAGCCTTTCTAGCAACAAGAGAATCTACATCAGCAAAAGGTACATCAGGAGAGAAAGTAGCAGAACTTGTCAAAGCCATGGAAGAGATGTCATTCAAGGCTACAGAGATGAAAAAGCTAAAGGAAAAGGTGGCAAGTCTAGAAACTGACTGCAAACTTGCCCAACTGAAGCAGAAAAAGGAAACACAAAGGGCCCAGAGAATGGGTGACAGGATCAAAATCCTAGAAAAGGATTTGACACTTGAGAAGCCACTTGGGCAAACCAAAGAAATGTTGTGGGCCAATATCATTGACTCTGTTAATGATATTTGGCCATAAATCCAAGTGATTTTTGAGCAAACAGAGCTAGTAAAGATAGCTACTAAAGCTATCCAGAAAGTGAAGGAGGAATTGGGAAATAATCCTGAGGATGCAAATAGACTCATCCATTTCCTAAATAGCAAAAGAAGATATGAGCATTAGGAGCTGAACGTTGAAGACATAACTACCACCATTTTAGAAATAAGAAAGGTCCTTTCAAAAAGGAACCTTATGCTTAATTTGGAAGAAAAGTGCCACAATATGTAGGTAGCCATTGATAGGTTCATCGCTAAATTTCAGATTTTGAGGGAGAAAGGTCTCCCCAGTCCTATGGTCATCAATGAAAAACTCATGACACAGTCGGACTATGGGGATAGACTTAGAAAATTGGCTAAGGATCAATCCAATTCATCATCCAATAAAGCCTTGCCAATGGGCAAAGTATTATATGACACATTTGAGAACTTGTTTTTCCTTGAGCATGAGGTAAAACATTTGTTCCTCACCAAGCCCAATTTTGTAAAGTATACTAAAGCTAATGAGATTTATAAGAGGATTATAGATGTGAAGTTACCAGATGCACAATGGTAGGAAATTGTGAATAACTTACTGTGATAAATGAACAGCTAAAAGTTACCACACAATAAATATGAAGGCAACAAGATGAAACAGGTAAAGACAACACAATAGGATCAAAGAGTAGCAGGGTCAAAGTATCAGATGAAAGATCAAAGTAAAGAAGACTCCAGTGTGAAAATTCCACAACTATCAGCCAGCATAAATGGCTACATCTCAACCATAAAGGCCAGCACAACCATAATTAAAGGGACAACAAGAAACAGTTCATTAGTTATCTCTATTTTCTTGCTAAAACATATTTGTATTTCCTAGAATAATTCTCAAGTTGTTTTGAGATATTTTGTAATAAGTTTTTTGTATGAATACTTCACAATTCGAAGTATGTAGGGTGGATTCAAAAAAAATTCTATAGGCTATTTCTCTCAAATCAAAAATTCTATTGTATCAATCACTGGATTGGTTTACTGGATCAAGGAATAAAGATCAGATATTTTAGAGGATTCTTGTGTAAAGCGAAATACAAATAAGTATTCTCTCATGTTCAATTTTGTTTTCTTTCAAGTTTTTCGTAATATTTATGTATCTCTAAAATCTAAATGTTATCACATGGAATGATATTTCATAAATTTCTTAAATTCACTCTGTCTTAACTGTTATGCATTATTATATGTTTTCTTCACAAATCTAAGTTAAGGAATTCTCGATTGCTCCTAAGTTTAGGTGACTTCTTGTGATCTATAACAAAGGATTCTTGATTGCCCTTTGTTCATGATTATCCTCTGTTCTCCATTCTGATCCCAAGGATTCCTTAGTACCCTTTCACCCTGGTTAGAATTACTTCACCCATTAGGCCTAAAGATTTGCATTTTGTTCTACTAGCCTGCCCTGTGAACATTCCCTTTAATGAATTGATCCAGTCCTGCTATCCGTTTGTTGACTCCATAGCCCAATGGCTTGAAGACCTAGCTCTATTCGTCTACCTTAAGAATTCCATCACCCAACCTTCAAATCAAAATCAAAACCCCAAAGAACACTAAGAACTAGCCTAAAATCCCATAAAAAACAAAGCTAAACTATATAGAGAGAGCCCTCTCTGAGTCATAGGTTGGCTAGAGCCTATACTTAGAATATTGGTTTGTAGTTACCTTGGTTTCTTCCTTCTTCTAATAACTTCTAATAGGAAAATTTTGAGTGATAACATAGTGGCGACCATACTGGGGAATCAAATCCTCAGTCTTAATAAACCTTAAAGAAAATTTTAAATATTTATTTCAAGCCTCCTAAAGAGTTTATTAGAAGTTATTTAAAAAATCTCAAAAAAAGAATGTAATTAGAAAAAGCTTGAAATTCTAGCTTCAAGGAGAACTCATTACACTAGGGCTAATCCAGATCCAAATGCTACACCAGTAGTTGATAATCCCAACCTGATTTCAAAAAGACCCAAAAGAGAAGAAAGTTCAGTCAGTCAAACACCTTTAATCAAAGCTGATTCATGCCCTATTGAGTGGTTGTTTTTAGAAGACCTTCCCTTTGACGTGCCATTTGATCTTTCCCTATTTAGAACATGGTCTGAAAGTGAACTTGATGAAATTGTTCTAGATACAGAGTTTATTGCGAACCTTGAAGTCCAAAAGGCCAATCATTCGATTGATCAATATATTCTAAATTCCCTACAACCATCCCTTACTGCTGTTAGGAACCCTGAGCTTTCTGAACCATTATCCACTACCCTTAGTTCACCATTATTCCCTTCAACCTCTGAAATTCATTCCCCACCTCCATTCATATCCTCACTCCCTTACCAACCTATCACATCCCAGGTACCACACGTTGATCCTAGTTCATCCTCCACTACTGCATCATCCTCCAATGCCTCAACCCCACATTTTAGCCCTTCCCAGCTTATAGCCATGGAAAATAGATATGCTACCCTCGCCTTACATGCCCCACTTGGTGCCATGCCAGTAGACTACCAGAGTAAAATCATCCAATTTGATGGTGTAGGACACTAGACTACACAACACCATGTTAATAAAATGACAGACTACTTTGAGCTTCATGAAATTGAAATTGTGGATGTCCAAATGAGATTATTCACTCAAAATTTAGCTAGTGATGTTAGAAAATGGTTCATATCACTGCTTGATAATAGTATTGATAGTTTAGACGTATTTAAACAACAATTTTTGAATAGATGGGAAAAGAAAAAGAATCCTCTACAGATCCTTTCTAAATATGAAAATATTAGGAGAGGACCCAATGAAACTATTCAAGATTACTGCACCAGAGTTAATAATATATACAATGCAATTTCAGTTAATCTTAGACCCCAACCTGACTTAGCATTAATAAATTTCCTTGATGGTTTTGACACAGACATGGCATTCCATCTCAGGGAAAGAAACCCCCCAACCCTAGAAGATATGCAAAGTGTAGCAGTAAGTGTAGAGGCTAATTTATTAGCTAAAAGAGCTAGAGCTAGGAATTAAAGAAGAGTATCAGCAAAAGATGAGCCTTCACCTTTTGACATTAAAATATATAGCTTAGAAAAAGGCATGGAAAACTTAATGGATAGAATAGAGAATATAGATAGAAAACCCCAGCGGGATAATCAACAAGCACCTCCAATCAGAAACCCGAACTTTAGGAAAAAACAAAACCAAAATACTGGACAAAATGGACCTAATCAGGATATAAGACCTCCTTTCCAGGAAAATTATGCAGAAACATCCCATCCTGAAGACCCAAAGCAAGACACACAGATTAACCTAATGGGATTAGATGATGAAGGTATTGTTTTTGTAACCCAAGATGATCAGGAATTGCATATGTTGTAGAAATTGGAAATCCAGTATGGAGAGTCATTTGACTATAAGCAAGGTTATGATTCTACCATCTTTGAAGTACATATGCAGTATAACCTAAGGAGTAAAAAAAATTCGGATACCTCTGACCAAACCAAGAAAACAGTGCCAAATCAACCAAAGAAAATTAAAGAAGCCCCGGTTTCTAAAGTCCTCCAAATTCACCCCAGACAAATCCAGAATTCTTCTAGTCCTGCCATTGAAGATATTACCCTTAATCAACCTTCTAATGATCAGACCTCTTCTTCAACTTGCCCCAAAAAAACCGTGGACACACCTCAAATTACTAGATTGGAAAATTCACAAAAAGAAGTCCCCAATAAAGGAAAAGAAGACCATCCCACTCAAAACTTGATGTCAAAAGTACAAAACCTCAAACAGAGAAAGCCCCTTTGCCTTTTAATTTAGGAGCAGAGGTAGCTAAGCTAAAGATTTCAGTCCCTTTGACAGAGTTAATCAAGAATGAAACCTGCAAAACACAAATAAACCAAACCTTGAACCTTGCTGAAAATGAAGATTCTATTAATATGTTTGATGACCAACCTGAACTTATATTTGGTCCAGATGTCAATGGCAAACCACTAGAAGGAGGGATAACACCTTTCTATATTAGCCTTGGCATCCATGACAAAATTATTCACAATGCAATGTTGGATTCTGGGGCCTCCCACAACTTGACACCGAAATCACGAATCGAAAAATTGAACCTAGACATTACAAGACCTTACAAGGACTTATTTTCATTTGACTCAAGTCAAGTAAAGTGTCTGGGGTTGATTAAATACCTTTGTGTTACCCTAGTTAAATACCCTTCCAAGAGAATCCTTATGGATATTCTAGTTGTTGACATCCCACCGAAGTATGGCATGCTGTTATCTAGGTCATAGGGAGCCAAACTTCAGGGATCTATACAACTTGATATGTCATATGCAATAATTTTTGTTTTTGGACGAGCCAAGAAGCTGTACCGAGAAACTTTAATGAAATACATGGTGAGTAGCTAGGAGCAGCCTCAAAACTTTCCTATCTACTCTATACATTCAAACATTGATTCTTTTATTTTGTATAATACTGATGAAACACAACGAACTCTTTTAGATGGTATTGATACATAACCAAAAGAAATTGCAATTTCAAAACAAAAGGAAATTGTCCAAACTTTAGAATTTTCCACTAAATAAGGTAGTCAAGTTCAGGAAAAATTGGTGGAAATAGATGATACGAATTATGAACATGAGATATTGTGGCATCTTGAGTTTGATGGGTTAGTAAATAAGCTTGGAGCAGGAGCAGGAGTTTGGATATACAATCTAGAGAATGATTATTCAGAAGGCCATGCATACATACTAAATTTTAAATATACTAACAATATGGTTGAGTATGAAGTGCTACTTTTAGGTCTTAAATTAGTTAGGAAGCTAAGAGCTATAAGAGTTTCTATTATGGGGGATTTTGAATTAGTGATAAAATAGATTAATGTTGTATATATGACCAAAGACCCTAGGTTAAGCTGCTATCGAAGAACCGTTATAGAAATACTAAACACTTTCTTAGAAACCAAAGTTGTTTTAATTCCTAGAAAACATAACATGCAGGCTCATAGTTTATCCATGTTTGCCAGCACCTGCAAGTTACCCTTTCAGCCTAACTATCAGTACACTGTTGAGGTAAGGCATAGGCCCGCAATCCCAAATAATTTGAAGAACTGGCAAATATTTGTTGATGAAAAACAAATAAACATCTTTTTTATTTTAGAACAAGAATTTTAAAATAGCAATATAGATACTGACACATCAATAGACCTTAACACTACAGATAAAATAGAAATAAATGAGATAGAAGGTGAATAAATAGATAATTACAAAATTAGATGTAGAAAACCTAGAACAAGTTGAGATTGATGAGATAATTAACAAAGACACTGAAGTAATTAATCTAAAGGAAAATTAATGGAGGATTAACCCCTTTGGAAGACCTGTTTTATTCAAATGATATCCCTAGAAAGCCCAAAATGGAATCTTTGAAATCTGATATGGAGGAGTATAATATTGGCACTGAGGAAAATCCCAAGTTGATCAAACTTCTAAATCATTACCTCCCACTGAAAAAGTAAAATATATTGAGTTATTAAAATAATTTCAGGATGTATTTCCTTGGAGTTATGAGGACCTCAAATCCTATGACACCAGCATCATACAACACACAATCCCTATAAAATCAAAAACCTTTCAGAAAAAAACTTAGAAGGATAAATTATGTCCTATTACCTTCAATTGAAAAGGAAATCTAGAGAATGTATGATGCTAAGATAATTGCACCAATCAGATTTTCAGATTGGGTTTCAAACCTGGTGCCAACTAGGAAGAAAATCGGTGAGATCAGACTCTATGTGGACCTTAGGAACCTCAACAAAGTATCACTCAAAGACAATTACCCTCTCCCCAAAATGGATCATATGTTACAAAGGGTAGTTGAATCAACCAAGATCTCATTATTTGATGGGTTTTCTGGTTACAATCAGATTTTAGTTCATCCTGATGACCAAGCCAAGACTACCTTCAGTACTCCTTAGGGCACATTCATGTATGTGAAAATGCCTTTTGGATTAATGAATGCAGGAGCCACTTTTCAGAGGGCTATGGATATAGCCTCTGCCAAATAAATTCATGATTTCTTGGTGATATATGTAGATGACATTACCGTATTTTCAAAATCTGACAACCAACATTTGGATCATCTAAGGCAATTTTTTGTTAAATGTGGGAAATATGGAATTTCTTTGAACCCTAAGAAGACATTGTTTGGACTAGAAGAAGGAAAGTTACTAGGTCATATAATTTCAAAAGACAGTATCCAAATAGACCCTACAAGAATATAAGCCATCTTATAGATACAACATCCGAGTAACATCAAAAAATTACAAGCTATCTTAGATAAAAGTAACTTTCATAGGAGATTTATTTCTAATCTAGAAGAATTAATTAGATCACTGAACAATATGTTGAAAAAGGATTCGACCATAAAATGAACTGTTGAGGCCAAGAAATCCTTTGAAGACATTAAACTTGCATTAACAAGAACACTAGTTTTGATGAATCCAAAATTTTATAGAGATTTCATCTTATTTTCCTTTGCTTCTAAGCACACAATTTCTACAGTTTTACTGCAAAAAAATGACCAGGGCTATGAACAATCTATTGCTTTCTTTAGCAAGGCCCTGAGAGATGCCCCTTTAAAATATAACATAATGGAAAAACAAGCTTTTTCTTTGGTCAAAGCTATCAAGGAATTTAGAGTATATATTTAATATTCTCATATAATAACCTATGTTCCCAATTCAGTTGTCAAAGACATCCTAACTCAGGGTGGTCCAGATGGAAAGAGGGGAAAATGGATTGCTACTATTTTAGAATATGATATATAAATCAGACCAACTAAGTTAATCAAGGGCCAAGGTTTAGCCAAGCTCATGGTTGAGTCAAATAGATAATGAAGAGGAGATGGCAACTCCACTAATCAGCCAGGCCTTTATTGAATCACCATGGTATGCTGATATCATTTATGTTTTGCAAAATTTACAAGATCCTCATAGATTATTGTTGGCTTAGTGGGGCTTGACCCAGGTTTGGAAGTGATTTAGCTAAGAAAATCTCGGTACTACTGGCCCTTTCAACAACAGTCCGTAGAGCGCGGACTGAGGTCTCACCCAAAGTAGTATGGGAGGGTGTTGGAACCAAGTTTCCACACCCTGGGGATGTCTGATATGTGATGATTGGTACATGGTCCAACCTTCGTACTTACTACGCTACACATACTTGTGGGTGCCCCGCACCCTGTGATACTGTCTTCATGCAGTTCTAGTCACAGCATGACCAGGATTGTTTACCCAAATCTTCCTTAATTAGTCTTCGTTAGCCGATTACTTAGATTAAATTGACTTATAAGCAATCATACATGTAATTATCAATTGCGTGCAGTAAATAACAAAGTAAAGTAATGTATAACATCAACATACAGGTTTGAGAATAGATGCATAGAATAAACTTCTCTTTATTAGCTTTCAAATCCAAGTACAATCCACTTACAGACCTGACTCCGCCCTGCACACTTAGCTGCAGGGGTCGGCGCACTCAGCTGCGGACTCTACAAGGCCTCTGCGCACTCAGCTGCAGAGCCTCTTCCTACTACTAAGACCCAATACACTTCAACTTTCAGTCTATGCTCTAACCATGCCTTCGCATCTGTCTATTACTTTCTTACTTCCCAAAAACTATCTTTACACTTAAAGCCTCACTCTATATATCCAATCCCATGGTCCGCAGGCCATGGATAGGCTGACACAACTTTACATTATTTTACAATTCTTGGGGCGGACAACCCTATGACTCATCCTAGACTTTCGCACTCTGCGCCCGTACTTCACGACGTAATTACATTACATTGACCAAAACTCGGGCTTTAAGCCCCAAAAACATGCTATGGGAGGATTTGCTGCCCAATAGGCCCCCAACACAATCATCGACTCGTCCTGAGTCACTCTGCTGGTATGGTGATCTTTGCACAAAGTCCATCCAGCATGTCTCGTGTAGCTTGGGTGTCTGCAGCACATTGTTCTGCCATCTACTGAATCCGCTCTAGTCCTACTTCTAAATCATTTGTGTGTGACTGATGTCTCTTCTTCGGTACCGGCTTCTGGTGCTTGTGTTTATAGTCACGCGCCCCTGTCCGGCTCCTCGGGTCGTGAAGACTGTGCTTCGGTTAGTTATTCAATTAACCAGCCCACTCGTGTAGGGCTTTAGGCGACTACCATTTACTTTTCCGGGGAAGGGTTCTCCATTAAGTTTGACTAGCTGGACCAGTGCATTCTGAATTTTCTAGGAAATGTTTCAAACTTACTATCATACAACAACACTAATTCATTTACTTTGAAGGTGTGAAACTTGATATGGCAATCATGCCAGGCTTTCTCACGCTACTTCTATACCTGCTGGTGAAATCCAGCCAAAAATCGTTCTTCCTCGAGTTCTTCTAGTTGCGCAAGCCTTTCTTCTAGAGCTTCCCGATCCGACATGCCTGTGAGCGTTGCTATTCGCAGACTAGGTACAATATATTCCATCGGCATGACTGCTCTCATACCATAGACCAACCGGAATGGTGTTTGTCCTGTCAATTTCTTACATGTTGTCTTGTACGCCCATAACATAGTGGGTACCCACAAGTCCCAGTCATTCCACTGCGCGTTACATATCTTGGTCAATGCAGTCTCCAGTATTTTATTGAATGCTTCTACTGTTCCATTAGCCTGTGAGTGGTATGGTGTACTTTTATGGTGATAAACCTGGAACTCTTCCATGAGCACACTAATGTTTTCATTCAAGAAATGTGTTCCACGGTCGCTCATTAAGATTTTCGAGCAGCCAAATCTTGTCAACACGTTTTCAAACAAAAACTTTGCAATCGTGGTAGCCGTGCAGTCCTTGACCGATTGTTCTTCCACCCATCATGTCAAGTACTCCATCGCAATGATGATTTAATGCACACCCGTCTTTCCTCGAGGTTTGATTGGGCCTACACAGTTGATTGCCCATTTCTCAAGTGGCTGGAGTGTCATTTGGGGGTTTAATGACATCTCGTCCCTTTGTGATGGTTTTCCCATCCTTTCACATATATCATAGGCCTTACAATGCGCTTTTGAATCTTGGTGCAAGGTTGGCCACCATAACCCTGCACGACGAATATTTTGTTCGATCGCATGTCCTTTGAAGTGTCCTCCTGTAGCACCCCCATGTTCTTCTCCGAGGATCTGACCTCTTTCAAATTTAGGTACATATATTCGTAATATTTGATTATTGCCCATCTTGTAAAGGTGCCCTGTGATGACAAAAAATTCTGTCGTGCGCACCACCAATTCCTTCTTCTGTTGGATTGAGTACTCCTTCGGTGCAGTCCCTGTGGTTAGAAACTGGATTATATCCTCAAAGTGTCCGTCTGCGACACTTACTGCGAAGAGTTGTGCATCAGGTAGTCCCTCCTCCAAATTTATTGGTTCCTCGCCCATCTTAATTCGTGACAAGTGGTCTAGTCCTACGTTTAAGCATCCCAACTTGACTATGACCTCAAAATCATATTCTTGAAATAGTAAGAGCCATCTACATATGCACCCCCCCAACACAGGCTTGTTCACCAAGTATTTCAACACACAATGGTCAATATACATCTTGAAATGTCCTCCAAGTAAATAATTTTGGTATTTCTGGAGCACGTACACCATTGCCAACCCCTCGTGTTCGGTGGTAGAGTAATTCTTTTCTTCTTTGGACAATATTCAACTTGCAAACGAAATCAAGTGATCCAAAAAATTATCTAAGACCAAAAGTAGATTTTTGAAGATGAAGTCCTTAAAATTTTTCATATTAGACAATGCTTTATTTTGGAAAAAACATGAAGGTATCCTTCTCAACAGTTTATTAAAAGATGAGTCTGACAAAGTATTACAAGAATTTCATGCAAGGGACTGTGGAGGACACCTTTACTAGAAAACCACTGTTGATAAAATTCTTAGAACTGGTTTCTACTAGCCAACTTTGTTTTCCTATGTAAAGAAACATGTGACCTCCTGTCAACAATGTCAAAATTTTTTAGGGAAAGAAAAATCTTATGCCTTTACCCCTAAACCAATTTCTACTGAAACACCTTTTCAACAATGGGGGTTAGACTTCATTGGTGAGATTCACCCACCTTCCTCTGCCCAACACAAATGGATCCTCACTGCCACAGACTATTTCACCAAATGGATAGAGGCCATACCTTCAAGGCAAGCCACTGACACTGTTATCATAACCTTCCTTGAAACCAACATTCTATCAAGATTTGAATGCCCAACTAAGCTCATTAATGATAATGCAACAACCTTTAAATCCAAAAGGATGATAGATTTCTGCAACAAGTATCATATAACCCTGGGCCATTCCACAGCCTATTATCCTCAAGGAAATGGAATGGCAGAATCCTCAAACAAAAGCCTGGTAAACATCATAAAAAAGTTGTTGGAGGAAAATAAGAAAACATGGAATAAAAATATAGTCAATGCCTTATGGGCAGATAGACTAACCACAAAGAAATCAATTGGTACCTCCTCCTACCAACTAGTCTATGGGATGGAACTTGTTTTCCCATCTTCCTTGGGATCACCAGTAATGAAGCTGCTCCAAGAATTGCAGGTTGAACCAAATGACATCCAAAGAAGAATCAACCAAATAATTCATTTACAGCAAACCAAGGAAGAAGTGTACATCAGATCTCAGGTTGTGTAGGAAAGGATCAAGAAGATTTTTTATAAAAGGACCAAGGCTGAAGATTTCTACCTTGGTGACAAAGTCCTAAGATGGGATTCAAAGAGGGAAGATAAAGGTAAACATGGGAAATTTGATTTCCTAAGGAAAGGCCCATATATCATTTATACTTTCATAGGTAATAATGCTTTCTTCCTCAAAGAAATGGATGGTACAGAAGCAGAAGGTGGACCAGTAAATGGTCAAATGCTCAAACACTATTTTGAACCTAACTACTGATTTTTACTCTCCATTGTACATACTCCATTTTGTTTTTCCAAAAAGTTTATTTGGGATTGGATGGTGGTCGTTGAAGTTGAAGCCCGGAGAGAAGGCCCTAAGCTTCAAAGGATTCACTATCATAAGTATTAATAATGCAGAGGCACAAAGGGTAATTTTGCAAGGTAACATCAACAACAATTCAAAGGCTACTAATTTACAAAGTTCTTGACATTTCACCAGGAAATGCCATCTCCAAGTGGAGCTACTGTTAGGTTCCAATACCAATAGGAGTCATAATTTTGATTAACTAAGGTTAAGCCTTGTAATATTGTTCATACATTTTCTTTATGCAAATGTTTTCCATATTAAAAAAAAATAAAAAATGTAAAGAGGGTATGTCCTAAAAGAATAATCAAAGGACAAAAAGAATGAAAATAGGTCACAAAAAAAATGAAAAATATGAACCCCAAGAAAAAAAAAAAGACCATGAAAGTTTGCAAGTCAAAATGCCACTACTATTTAATTTTGATGCTCAATGAATGATTGTCTGCAGCTTGTTACTTATACCATAATCCGTGAATAGTCAAAATGTTTAAACTTGGCTATTTCATGTTTTCAATTTCATGTCTATAGATAGAGAATAAAATCTGGCCAAACAGTGTAATCTTGGCAAATAATTAGATAGGTAGAGTAAATAAAAGGAGCTCAATTGTGTAAACTGAGCCCTTGGATGAAATAAGGTTTGATTTAGATAGTTTTCTATGTAAAAAAAGAAAATATTGATAAGGGTTTGCTAGCTTAAATGCACCCTAATAAAGTGAAGAAAAAATGGTAGAATGAGTAGACGGGTAAGTAGAAGAAAGGTTGCAGAAGTATGGTGATTGATTAAACAAAAAGCGTATTTATCATTTTTCATCATATGCCCCAAATATGAATGGACAATCAAGCATGTAAATAGATTTCAAAGTCAATTAATTAACTTTCCCCATTCATTTCACCTCTTTACTTAACTAGTTTCCCATAATAAAGTTCACAGTACTCAAAAACCTTTAAGTCAAAGAGGCTCAAAGCATTTCTCTGACTTTTGGAGGGACTGGACCCTCAGCTCAAAGACTTATGGATATCAAGTACTAGATTTGCCTCATAAAAATTCATCCCCCCCCCATCAGTTCATTCATTTTCCTAATAAAACTCCTTTTCCTAAGGGTAAAACACTTTTTTGCCTAGGAAAAGCACTTTTCCCCATATAAAGCACTTTCTGATCCGGATTTAAACAGGAACGCAATAAAATACAGAGATAACCATATACACAAAGATGCAATGGAAATAATGCTTCATTTCATTAATGAAAAATACTGAAATATGCTTTCAACCAAAAATGGAAATAAACCAGCTAGGGCGATGGTAGCTTATCTCTGAGAAGAGATGTGGCAGCTACATGCCTCTGAACTCTTCTAAACTTCGTTATAATGAGGCTCGAAGGCCTATTTATTTTTGAGAAACAATGTAAAACCCTTCACATCCCAAAACCTAACACCAGAAGATGAAACGCCAAATTGTGGGCCCTGTTTGGGTAAATTGGTACATCAATTTCCAAGGGTCGTAACTTTGGCATACGATCTCTGTTTGATGCATACAATAGCTCGTTAGAAAGATCTATCCGAGCACTACCACTTTGCGAGGCAACATGGGTCCATGGACCCATGTTGCCCAAGATTTCCCAAAAAAACGTTGTTTAGGACCTCAAAACGACTCCAAAAGTTCAGAACCCGAAAAACTGCTAAAAATAGTAAACTGTGCTTCAATTTAGGAAACTAAAAAAGCTAAAAGAGACAATTGTGTGGGTCCAAATGGGATAGGTGGGTGGCCACCAAAATCCACCTGGATCATTCCTCCCCCCTTAGGAAGCAATGGTCCCCATTGCGTTGAGTTCCTCCCTGAGATGAGGAAGCTTCTGCTAAGTTGGGTCACTGGTGAGTTGTTCTGCAATCTCTGATGTGTCCAGAAATTGTGGGAAGCATGGTCGACGACGGTCCACATTGAACACTCGGTGCAAGCGAAGGAATGGAGGAATGTTGTGCTTCAAAGCATTGTTTCCCATAGCCTTGGTAC
>APFE031555597.1:0-17945 GCA_000404065.3 Pinus taeda
TTTCTTTTTAGTATAATAATAGTTTATGTTAAATTGAAAATATAGGAAAAAAATTAGAATTCATGAAAATGGAAATAATAGAAATATTAAATAAAAAAGGAAACAAATCTAAGATCAAAAAATTAGTAACTAACATAAATGGAAGTTACTAAAAAGCCCATAATAAGACTTCAACCAATCACTTTACAAATAAATAAATTTAAATAATAATAAAAAATAACAAAAATTGAATTCTCAATGTTAAACTATGGATAAGTGGCAATTTTCTTTTGATCAAAGACAAACAAATAACAAAAATAAAATAATTATTAAAATTTAAAATGAAATTATTTCAGATTTTTCGGATTAAAAAGACTTTTCATAGTATGCCTTTTCATTATTTTTGTGAGTGTTTTTTATATTAATGCATCTCTTTTTTCAAGTGAAGAAATCGTGCTTGGGCAGCGCTGAGGCATACATAGTCTTGCCCAAGATTGGACATGCATACATAGTCTTGCCCAGGATTGGACCACGTGACCTATGGGGACCAAAATTCCCCACCTAACTCTTCTTAATGTATCTACAAACAATGTATTTGTTTTTAGACTATTCGGATTTTATCATTTAGTGCTTGCAAATTTTTTAATTAAAAATATGAAAATATACATTGATAAATTGATATTGAACTATTTAGAGAAAAAAGCAATAATTACATGAAGAATTATCAAATCATACATGAAACTTATTCATTCATCATTCAGTATGAAATACAAGGGTTGTTTGAATTCAAATTCTTCCACACTAACAATTTGGATGCATTTCTTTGTTCCATTGCAACAAAATTGTTTTTCTTGGTTCTAGTGCGACAAATTTAACTCAACAATGTTTTCTTATCTAAAGTTGACCCTTTCATTTCTATTGCTTTTGAAACTGCATCTTGTGTCTCTGCCCTAGAAATCAAGAAAAGAAATAGAATTCCTTTCTTTAAGACTTGATTCACCCTTTCATTTTTGTTCGAAGAAAAATGGGTTTTCTTTGACTTCTCCACTTCCTCACACATCCCTTATATTTCTTTGCCTTAAAAGTTTGATTTCTCTTGGATAGTCTCAAAAACAATTTCATCCATGTGTTATTAATTTCTATTGAACAACTTTCATAGCAATGTCTTTTACAACAAAGATCGACCCTTAGGCTATCTACAAAAGTGAATGTAACTTCTTCTTCTTCATCTTCTTATTCTTCTAGGTGATGTTGAATGGTCTAAACTAAGGATGCTCCTGCATTAGACACTTTGTAAGAAAAACATGAGCTTCCAACTAATGTAGGTGTAATTGCAAAACCTCTAGAGGAGAAAAACCTTTGAAGATGTTCTAACTCTTCTTTAGAAATCCATATTTCATTTTAATAACTTTCTTCTCTTGTTTAGCTAGATACCTGAAATGCTCCTTGTTTTTAGTCCTTCCACAAATCATCTTTTCCAAGGCCTATTCCACTTCCTCAATTGATTAAGTTGATAGCTACTATTGCCAAGAATTTATGGTATGTAGCTCACCACCCTCTACTCCCTCATGAAACTCATATGGGTTAGAAACATTAAATATTAGGGAAATATAAGAAACTTTTGTAACTCCAAATTATAAGCATTGTCTGAAATATTCTTTATAATCTTGCATCAAATGATCTTCTTGTATTTGAGCTTGTTGTGTGTTCCCCTGGGAAAACCTTTCTTTTCTCAAGTGCCCTATTACTAGTTCACCTTCTTTGAAATCCCTTAGTCCCCATCATAAATTTTCCCTTTCTTAATATCTAGCATTTTTTTGTTGTAAATTTTTCTTGGAATTTTCATGAATGTCCTATATATATTTTGCAAATCCATCTTCATCAACACTCCCTTTCTCCTCTAGATCTGGGAACTTAACCAAGTCCACAATTCCCTTTAGTGACCTACCATAAACACTTAAAATGGACTCATACCATATGTAGCTCACCACCCTCTACTCCCTCATGAAACTTATATGGGTTAGAAACATTAAATATTAGGGAAATATAAGAAACCTTTGTAACTCCAAATTATAAGCATTGTCTGAAATATTCTTTATAATCTTGCATCAAATGATCTTCTTGTATTTGAGCTTGTTGTGTATTCCCCTGGGAAAACCTTGCTTTTCTCAAGTGTCCTATTACTAGTTCACCTTCTTTGAAATCCCTTAGTCCCCATCATAAATTTTCCCTTTCTCAATATCTAACATTATTTTGTTGTAAATTTTTCTTGGAATTTTCATGAATGTCCTATATATATTTTGGAAATCCATCTTCATCAACACTCCCTTTTTCCTCTAGATATGGGAACTTAACCAAATCCACAATTCCCTTTAGTGACCTACCATAAACACTTAAAATGGACTCATACCATATGTAGCTCACCACCCTCTACTCCCTCATGAAACTCATATGGGTTAGAAGCATTAAATATTAGGGAAATATAAGAAACTTTTGTAACTCCAAATTATAAGCATTGTCTGAAATATTCTTTATAATCTTGCATCAAATGATCTTCTTGTATTTGAGCTTGTTTTGTGTTCCCCTGGGAAAACCTTGCTTTTCTCAAGTGTCCTATTACTAGTTCAACTTCTTTGAAATCCCTTAGTCCCCATCATAAATTTTCCCTTTCCTAATATCTAGCATTGTTTTGTTGTAAATTTTTCTTGGAATTTTCATGAATGTCCTATATATATTTTGCAAATCCATCTTCATCAACACTCCCTTTTTCCTCTAGATCTGGGAACTTAACCAAATCCACAATTCCCTTTAGTGACCTACAATAAACACTTAAAATGGGCTCATACCATATGTAGCTCACCACCCTCTACTCCCTCATGAAACTCATATGGGTTAGAAACATTAAATATTAGGGAAATATAAGAAACTTTTGTAACTCCAAATTATAAGCATTGTCTGAAATATTCTTTATAATATTGCATCAAATGATCTTCTTGTATTTGAGCTTGTTGTGTGCCCCTGGGAAAACCTTTCTTTTCTCAAGTGTCCTATTACTAGTTCACCTTCTTTGAAATCCCTTAGTCCCCATCATAAATTTTCCCTTTCTTAATATCTAGCATTGTTTTGTTGTAAATTTTTCTTGGAATTTTCATGAATGTCCTATATATATTTTGCAAATCCATCTTCATCAACACTTCCTTTTTCCTCTAGATCTAGGAACTTAACCAAATCCACAATTCCCTTTAGTGACCTACAATAAACACTTAAAATGGACTCTAACCATATGTAGCTCACCACCCTCTACTCCCTCATGAAACTCATATGGGTTAGAAACATTAAATATTAGGGAAATATAAGAAACTTTTGTAACTCCAAATTATAAGCATTGTCTGAGATATTCTTTATAATATTGCATCAAATGATCTTCTTGTATTTGAGCTTGTTGTGTGTCCCTGGGAAAACCTTGCTTTTCTCAAGTGTCCTATTACTAGTTCACCTTCTTTGAAATCCCTTAGTTCCCATCATAAATTTTCCCTTTCTTAATATCTAGCATTGTTTTGTTGTAAATTTTTCTTGGAATTTTCATGAATGTCCTATATATATTTTGCAAATCCATCTTCATCAACACTCCCTTTTTCCTCTAGATCTGGGAACTTAACCAAATCCACAATTCCCTTTAGTGACCTACCATAAACACTTAAAATGGACTCATACCAACAGATATATTCACTAAATCATTATAAAAAAATAAATACTGGCCCAATACCAAATCTCATTAACCTAGGTTTTCTCCACTTAAAATCCTCAACAAGATTCCAAGCTTCTAGTTAACCACAACGTTTTTCCCATTTGTTTGTGGATTATAGGATTAACTATACTCTAACTTGGACCTCACTTTCTTCCAAATTGTTCTTTAAAAATGTCAAAAGAATCTTATATCCTAATCAAAAGTGACAATATTTAGTAACCCATTGATCCTCACAGCTTACCCAAAAATTAACATAACCACATTCATAGTATAATTGGTCATTTTGTACAATATGAAATGTGTCATCTTTGAAAACATGTCCATCATGACTAGCACTAAATCATGACCATTCTAGGTCTTTGGAAATCATAAATCTAAGTTCATTCTTACATCTTCTTTTGGTATTTCATGTACTAGTAATGGAGTATATAGCCTTGTATTTCAACTTCATCCCTTAACAAACACTTCAGCATTCAAGAAAATTATGACATCCTTGCCGACTCTAGGCCAAAAACAACTTTCATTCACCAATACTATTATTTTATCTATTCTAAAATGTCCACCCAAACCTCGACTATGCAGTTCTCTAGTAAGATTCATTCTCAATGAACTCTATGGAATAAAAAACTTCTAAGCCTTAAACATGAATCCTTCCTGGATGTAGAAATCCAAATATTATGTTTTATCCATAGCCCAGAGCTCCTTGCATGCCT
Organism: Pinus taeda; assembly: GCA_000404065.3. NCBI lineage: Eukaryota > Viridiplantae > Streptophyta > Pinopsida > Pinales > Pinaceae > Pinus > Pinus taeda. The sequence continues at coordinate 4,441 of APFE031555597.1, forward strand.
ATGAGATTTTGACAAAATATGTGTCTTTTGCATACCATTCTTTCATATAGTCCAAGCTTACAACCTCAAGTGATAGAGTATTCAGCAACATCACCTTCCATCTTAATGCATCCAAGACCAAATTTGACTTCTCAGACTTATGCTTCAAAACAAATGAGTAAATTTGGAAAAACTCTATGCATTTTGAATTTTTTATTATTCATCTTACCTTCACTACCAATGTATTGCAAAATCTTGTAATCAATAAAAAAACATGATTCCTTAGGTAGTAAGTAATGTCTCCATTTCCTCAAGGAATATAATAACATAAAATTCTTAATCATAAATAGGAAATTTCTCCTTAGCATCATTCAATTTCTCATTAAAAAATGATGGTAGTCTTGTTTTGGGATCAAGATTGCTCAAATTTCTAAATATTTCACATTACAATCTACTTGAAACTAATTTTCCAAAATTTGGAAGTGCCAACACTAGTTGTTCAATTATCCAGTTCTTCAAACTCTCAAGAGACTTCATTTCTACTAATGTGCATAAATTTGGCTAAACGTTTTGATGAGTTTTTGGTATAGATTATTGTTAGACCATGAAAACTCTTGACATAAAATATGAATTCAAGTGTCATCCATCCAAAATAGTTTTCACCTTTTCAAGATCCATTTTTACACTATCCTTGAAGATAAAAAAAGCCCAAGTATATTAATTCTTCTTGTAGAAAGGTACACTCCTTCAAGTTTATTAGTAGCTTCCCCTCCTTTATCATGTCTAATACCTTACTGGCATGTTCCAAATTTTCTCCTTTGTACCCACTAAATATCATATTGTCATATAGGTATATAATAAAAAAAAAATTGTGGGAATGGATTCAACACTTCATTCATAAATCTCTTAAATGTGCTAAGGGCATTGGATAACCCAAATGGCATTACTAGCCACTCAAATAGTCCATCTTTCATCTTGAATTCTATCTTCCATTTTTCATCTTCCCTTATATGAATATGATAATGTCCATTCTTCAAATATATCTTTAAAATTTACTCTTGCCCCCTCAAGCAATCTATGATGTCATCTATCATTGGTAAATTAAACATATACTCTATGGTAATATTATTGATAGCTTGTGAATCAATACACATTCACCATTCACACCCTTTATTTGGTACCAATGCTAATGATCCAATACATTGATTCAAACTCTTCCAATTCAGTCCTTTATAAATTAATTCTTGCACTTATCTATTCATTGCTTCTATCTCTACTAGAGCCATCTAAAGAGCTTTATTTAGCAAAATAGATCCTAGTATCAAATCTATTTGATGAGAAATGATTCTTTTGTGATCTGAATTGAAGCAGATTAGTAATGTTGTGCTAATTTCCCATTTAGAAATAAACCCAAGATGCTTATCATTTTCTTTTCAAGTGCTTAAGGATTCAAAAACTTTTGCAATTAACAGATTCCCATGAGAGTTTCTTATGTAAATGTTATAAACAATTTAACATAAAAAAATATGTTGAACAACAACAATATAAGAAAAATGAACATGAATATACAACACATAACAAGAACATGATAAAGGAGTTCACCCCTCCTGGGCTACGTCTTCGTGGTCCAGCTTCCAATGGCTTGAGCCTCTCTATTATGCTAAAATTACATGAAAAATTTGTTACAATGCTACGATGCCTCTGAAACTTGTCTCAATGAGTTCAGAAATACCAAAAACTACTAGCATTGACTATTTTTTCATCAAATTTGGATAATAACTGAAGGATTTATGACTTTTCCCAATTCTCCCACTATTTGTTCCACAAAATGCTCCAAAACTAGCAAAAAACTACAAATTAGCCCCAAAATCCACTAACCGGGCAACAATTTCTTGGCACCGCGGGACATATTCTGTCAGTCGTATCGCAAATGACAATTGGCTAAGTTGTGGGCTCTTAACATAGTGAAACATTTTTGTGCAGTGTTGCAGACCCAACAGGTTAATTAACTGCAACTTATAATATCCCGCGTCTAGAACCTCATGCTTATCGTAATCGACAAGTTCAACACCCAAAGGTTTTGTTACACAGAAACACTAAGATTGCAAACCTGTTGGGACTTTAAATTGTGGCATATAAGATTATCAGGTACGAGGTCTATCGCTATCAGAACTCCATTGTGTTGGGGCCAATTTTTGTTTCTGGTGCGATTTCGATATGCGATCGCATCGCAAGGCAACCCTAAACCTGCCGAGGGCTGATTTGTAACATCGAGACACTTACCATTGTGATATGTGATTTGTGATATGCAATTTGTGAGGGCCAATGGAGGGATGCCACTAGGCACCTCCTTATTCACTGAAGACGTATCACATCATCCCAATCTTGCCATATAGGCAAGTCAAACCAGAATTTTGATGTTCTCTAACTTCTGCATACGAACTCAGATTTGAGTGTCATTTGCAAAGTTCGATTCAGAATGACGAGATCTTTAATCTGAATCTAAATTTGACAATATTCTAACACTTTGATTTTTGAACATAATTCTGAGCACCTGATCACTCCTCCCCACTGGAAGCCTTTTGGAACCCAAAAGGATCACTTTCAGTTATTGAATAGATGAGCGTATTGTTACCTCACCTTCCCCACTTCAATCCATTTAGCCTTTGATGGATGTATACCTTTTATTCCCACCCGAAGATAATCATTATTTCTTCTTTTAATTGTCCTAGTCCTTCTATCAATTATAGTGTTTTACTGAAGAATATCAAGGTATTCTCGAGAAAAGCCTTCAATAGATGGAATTTTAACATCCTCTCCTTGATATTCCATCAAAGGAGGTTCATACAATCTCAAATTTTCAACGTTAAAAATGGAATAGATTTGCATATATGAAGGCAAATCAAGCTTGAAAACATTATTACCAATCCTTTATAGAATTTTAAATGGATGATAATGAATTGGTTTCAGCTTTTTACCTTCACCTTGAAGCCTTTACTTGCTAATGAATAGCCACACTTCATCACCTACTTGAAACTAATGATCAACACGATGCTTACCATGCCTTGTCTTATGCTTGCCTTGAATCTTTTCTAGTTGTCCTTTAAATGTTTGGTGATTGAGTTGAATTTGTCAATGAATTTCTTTGCCTTGTCTATGTCACTATCTCCATCTATAGCAACATCTTTCTCAAAGATGAAATCCAAAGGCCTTCTAGGAAAATAACCAAGACATGGCTCAAAAGTCAAAGTTAGAGTAGAAGAGTGTTTTGTTCGGTTGTAAGCATGCTAAATATAATGCAACTGTTCATCCCACAACTTAGGATGTTTGTTGCAATATCCTCTTAGTAAATGAATTAATGTCTTGTTTAACACTTCAATTTGACCATCTGTTTGCGAATGGAAGGTTGTACTTTTCTTCAACTTGGTGTCCATCAAGTTCCATAAAGTTGACCAAAAATTCCCAAAAAATTAAGAATCACTATCACTTACAATAGAAGTAGGAAATCCTAAATGAACCCATACATTTTGAAAGAAAAGTTGAGTTGTTTGTTTAGTTGTAATTTCTTTTTATAATGCGTTAATATGCACATCTTTCTGAACCTATCCACAAATACATACAAATAATCATGACCTTTCCTTGTCAAAGTTAAACCTCCTAAAAAATCCATAGAAACACTTTCCCATGGTCTTGAAGGCACTAGAAGCGGTGTGTACAATCCTAGTTTCCTATTAGTAGGCTTATTAACTACACGTAATGAACAACTTATTATAAAATGTGACACACTTTCAAGCATAAGAGGCTAATAAAAATACCTTTGAATATTTTCCATTGTTTTACTTACACTGAAATGTCCAGCAATAAGAGAAGTGTTTACTTCCCTTGTGACATTTACTCTCTCTCCCTATGAAAACAATGTTTTCCCAAATGATACAACAAATTATCATGTACATGGTAGTCTAATTCCTCAACTTGGTGGCCTTGAATCAAGTTTAAGTACATCTTCTGAAAGTCAGCATCCCATGTGTATTGTCCAACATAAATTTCAGGCCAAACATAATTATTCTTGAATAAAATGGCTACATTTACAATCGGTCTAGAAAGCATATCAGCAACTCTATTATATATACTATTCTTGTACCTGATTATCAAGTAGAATTGCTATAAAAATCCCATCCAACGAAAGTGCCTTGACTGCTGCAATTTGTTTTGAGATTGCAGATATTGCAGAAGCTAATGATTGGGGTGAATAATGGTTTCTTTTCCCATCAAATAATGCTTCCATTTCTTCACACTTTGCACCAATGCGTAAAGCTCTTTATCATATGTAGGATAGTTTATAACAACACCATTAAAAATCTCAGAATGAAATGAAATGGGCTTATCATGCTATAAAAGAACTGCACCCATGGTGTAGTCACTTGCATCTGTCTGTATTTCAAAGGGTTGTTTCAAATCTGGTAATGCCAAAATTGGGGCTGAATTGATCTTTTGTTTCAAAGCATCAAATGATTTTTGCTTTTTGCCTCCCCGGTTGAAGGCAACCTTCACGCTGGTCAATGCATGTAGTGGAGCTACTATGGAGGAGAAATTGGAAATGAACTTCCTCCAATACTGAATTTCTCCTAGAAAGTGCCTTACTTCTGTACCTGAATTGGGTATTGGCCAATTCACAATGACTGAAACTTTAGAGGGATCAATCTTCATCTCACCTCGTCCAACCATGTGGCCCAAAGACTATCTTAAAACATCATTCATAACTCTCATGAATGTAATTGGAGCATTACAAAGACCGAAAGGCATAACCAGCCACTCAAACAATCCCTGTTTGGTTTTAAAAGTAGTCTTCCATATGTCCTGCTCAACTATTTTGTCTTGATGATATCCACTTCTCAAGTCTAATTTAGTGAAATACTTTGCATTTTTCAACTAATTCAACAAATCATATATTTTGGATAGTGTGTATCAATTCTTTATTGTAATCTTATCCAAAGCTCGATAATCTACATACATGTGATAGGTTCCATCTTTCTTGGGTACCAATACAAATGATGAACCACATGGCGTAGTAGAAAGATGAATTACTCCTTTATCTAACAATTCCTGGACTTGTTTTTTAATTTCTAAACTTTCCAGAAGTGACATTCGGTACATACCAATGTTTGGGAGTGGACAGTCCTACTGTAGCTGAATTTCAAGCTGAATTCCTTTTCTTGGTGGCAGTCCCTTTGGTTCTTTAAACATGTCCCCATATTGACTGACCACATCAACCAATTCAACTTGCAGCTTCACATCACAGCCTGTAAAGGGTTCCTTCTTCATGTCATTCTTCTACTTGATCATAAGGATCACGAGACTCTTACTGGAATTTACCAGTTGCTTCATTTCACCTGTTCTTGCGAAAGACAGACTAATCTTTCTACGATGAGATCTAAAAATGTAATCCACTTCATCTTTGGAAAAATAATATTTGTTATCAAAACTATGGAAAACACCCTTGCTATCATATAAATATAGACTTCCCAACACAATTCCTGAGATATCCAGTGGTACAATGTCTAATTCAACTTCATCAATGAAATTGGAAGTGATTGCAAATATGAAAACACATTTCTGTGTGACCTGCAAATTGGTATCCTTGCTTATCCAACCCAATAGATACAATTTATGATGAGGCACAATTTCTTGACTAAATCCGCAGAAATTAAGTTGGCCTGAGATCCACTGTCAAACAACATATCGATTTTCATATGTTTGGAAATGACCCCGATATGGAATAGTTCTATTTGACTTTCCTCATTTGAAAATTTGTGGGTATTATTTGTTGCACTGGTACTTGCTACGACTACCTCTTTACTGACCTCTTTGCTTGCTTTTGCCACAAATTTTCCTTTGGTGACAGTGGTTGCAATTTTTGTTTCATCCCCTGAGTCTGAACACAAGTCTTGTTGTTCAGCAACATTGGTCTTTTGGTTCCCTTTATTGTTTAATTTCTTCAGTCGTAATTCTGGATGAAGCTTCCAACAATGTTCTTCATCATGTCCTTCCTTGGAACAATTCTTTCACATGGGTGTCTCCCTTTCTTTCTTAACAAAAGCATTTTTCTTTTGATTTCCTTTAAACTTCTTCCATTTTTCACCACTCTGAAATGGCTTCTTCTTATCTTCTTCTTGTATATTTTTATCTCTTGCTTCAACATGTGTAGCTTGAACATAGACCTCCTCAAGATTCATGGGACCGAATATAAGATTGGTATTTCAAAGATGGCTATGAAACCCACCTATGTATTTCAGCAAGTTATCTTGTGAATGTAATTCTACTCCTAGCATAAGAGCTCTTTTCTTAAAATATTGAGTATACTCTTTCACATTTTGTCCTTTCAACTATCTGAAATTTTGCCAATTCATAATGTCCTTTTTCATATGAGCTAAAGGGTAGAACTGTATGTTTATAGAAACAATGAAATCAAACCAAGAAATAGAGATCTTACCATGTTTCTTGATCTCATATTGAGTTCTTTCTTCCCACCATACAATTGCTACACCCTCCATTCTCAATGAAGCCAAATGGATATTGATATCATCCTCTTGAAGGTTCTAAATTCTACAATACACCTCCAATGGATGAATCCAATTATCCAACTTCTCTACATTAACTCCTCCATTGTACATAAGCAACTTGAATTTAACATCAAGCTTCAAAAAAGGTGATTTACAAACCCCTTTTGAAGAATGATGATGAGTATGAGTAACAGTGGTATTGGTGGAAGAGTGTAAAGATGCTTTCAAAGAAGAAGATGAAGAATATGGTGGAGATGGTGGAGGTTTGTCTCCATTCCCGTTATTTCTTTTTCCTCTATCTTCTTTTCCATTACCTTCTCCTGAAGAACCTTCTCCATTGGGAGGCTTGGAACATTTCCCTTGTAGTCTGATATTTCTCTCTTCATAGAGGACCTTGACCATCTCTGTCATATCAAAGAATGCCTTTGTCAAGGTCTACTCATCTTCTGTCATGATAGGTTCTCCTTCATGAGATATAGTCTCTAAAGACTCAACTACAACTTGAGGTTGTACCAGTGTTGTAATCTCAACTACAACTTCTGCAACTTGAGGCTGAACTTGTGTAGAAGACTTTGGCAACCTTTCTCTTCTTCCCTTTGACCTAATTTTAAGGCTTTCAACCAGCTTTCCTTCACCTCTTTTGAGTTTTAACCTTGTGAGCATCACATAAACTTTCAAACAATTAAATCCTACTTTCACAAAGCAAATCTAGTAAGAAAAACCAATGCTCTGATACCAACTTGATCTAAATTGGAGAAAATTAGTAATGTTGTGCCAATTCCCAATTTAGAAATAAATCCAAGATGCTTATCATATTATTTTCAAGTGCTTAAGGATTCAAAAACTTTTCCAATTAACAAATTCCCATGAGAGTTTATTATGTAAATGTTATAAACAATTTAACATAAAAATATATGTTGAACAACAACAATATAATAGAAATGAATATCAATATACAACACACAATAAGAACATGATAAAGGAGTTCACCCCTCCTGGGCTACATCTCGTTGGTCCATCTTCCAATGGCTTCGACCTCTCTATTATGCTCAAATTACATCAAAAGTGTGTTTACAATCCTCAGATTCCTCTGAAATTGGTCTCAATGAGTTCATAATACCAAAAAATTCTAGCATTGACTATTTTTGCAGGAAATTTGGATAAAAATTGAAGGAGTTATGACTTCTCCTAATTCTCCCACTATTTGTTCCACAAAATGCTCCAAAACCAGAAAAAAAAACTACAAATTAGCCCCAAAATCCACTAATCAGGTAATAATTTCTCTGCACCGTAGGCCATATTCTGTTGGTCATATCGGCCATATTTTGTTGGTCATATCACAAATTGTAATAGGCTAAGCCGCGGGCTCTTAAAAGAGTGAAACATTGATGTGCGGTGTTGCAGACCAGACGAGTTAATTAACCGCAACTTATAATATCTTACGTTTGGAACTTCCTGCTTATCACAATCGGCAAGTTCAAGACCCGAAGGTTTTGTTACAAAGAAATACTACAATTGTGGACCCGTTGGGACTTTAAATTGTGGCATATAAGATTATCAGATCTGAGGTCTATCACTATATGAACTCCACTACGACGGGGTCGATTCTTGTTGCTGATGCGATTGCGATATGTGATTGCATCGCACCGCAACCCTGAACCTGCGAGGGGCTTATCTGTAACATTGAAACACTTACCATTGTGATATGCAATTTGTGAGGGCTAATGGCGGTCTTCCACTTGGCACCTCCTTATTTGCTGAAGACTTGCCACATTATCCCAATCCTGCCATGTAGGCAAGTCAAACCAAAACTTTGGCCTGCTCTAACTTCTGCATAAGAACTCGGACTTGAGTTTTGTTCACACCATTGGATTCAAAATGACAAGCTCTTCAATCTGAAGCTAATGTTTTCAATATTCTGACACTTTGGTTTTTGAGCATAATTTTGAGCACCTGATCTCTCCTCCCCATTGGAAGCCTTTTGGACCCCAAAAGGATCACTTTCAATTATTGAACAAATGAGGGTATTGTTCCCTCACCTTCCCTACTTCAATCCATTTGGCCTTTGATGGATGTGTACCTTTGAGACCCACCTGAAGATAATTATTATTTCCTCGTTTAGTTGTCCTTGTCCTTCAGTCAAGTATAGTGTCTTGCTGATGCATATCAAGGTATTCTGGCAAAAAGTCTTCAATAGATGGAATTTGAATATTCTCTCCTTGATCTTAAATCAAATGAGGTTCATAAAATCTCAAATTTTCAACATTAACAATGAATAGATTTTCATATATGAAGGCAAATCAAGCCTAAAATCATTATTACCAATATTTTCAAGAATTTTATATGGACCATAACAAATTGGTTTCAGCTTTTTACCTTCACCTTGAAGCCTTTCCTTGCTAATGTATAGCCAGAAGTTTACCACCTACTTGAAACTATTGATCCACACGATTCTTATCATGCCTTGCTTTATACTTTCCTTGACTCTTTTCTAGTTGTTCTTGAACTGTTTGGTGAATCAACTGAATTTTTTCAATGGATTTCTTTGCCTTGTCTATGTCACTATGTCCATCTATAGCTACGTCTTTCTTAAATATGAACTCCAAAGTTGTTTTATGCAAATAACAAAGACATGCCTCAAAAGGCATACTTAGAGTAGAAGATTGTTTTGCTCAGTTGTAAGCATGCCGAATACAATGCAACTATTCATCTCACAACTTAGGATGTTTGCTGAAATATCCTCTTAGAAAATGAATTATTGTCTTATTTAGCACTTCAATTTGATATGTTTGCAGATGGAAAGTTGTACTTTTCTTCAACTTGGTGTCCATCAAGTTCCATAAACTTGACCAAAAATTCCCAACAAATCAAGAATCACGATCACTTACAATAGAAGTAGGGAAAACAAAATGAACCCATATATTTTAAAAGAAAATTTGAGCTATTTGTTCAACTGTAATTTTCTTTTTATAAAGTGTTAATATGAACATATTTTTGAACCTATCCACAAATACATACAAATAATCATGACCTTTCCTTGATAAAGGAAAACCTCCTACAAAATCCATAGAAACACTTTCCCATGCTCTTGAAGGCATTGGAAGCGGTGTGTACAATCCTAGTTTCCTATTACTAGGCTGACTGACTGCACACAATGAACAACCTATTATAAAACGTGACACACTTTCAAGCATATGAGGCTAATAAAAATACCTTTGAATATTTTCCACTATTTTACTTACACCAAAATGTCCAATAACAAGAGATGTGCGCACTTCCCTTGTGACGTTTACTCTCTCTCCCTATGGACACAAAGTTTTCCCAAATGATACAACAGATTATCCTGTACATGGTAGTCTAATTCCTCAACTTGGTGACGTTGACTCAAGTTTAAGTACACCTCTTGAAAGTCAACATCATGTGTGTATTGTTCAACATAACTTTTAGGCCAAACAGAATTATTATTGAGTAAAATGGGTACATTTACAATCGATCTAGAAAGCATATTAGAAACTCTATTATATATACCATTCTTATACCTAATTATGAAATGGAATTTCTATAAAAATCCCATCCAATGAAAGTGCCTTAACTACTGCAATTTCGTTTGAGATTGCAGATATTACAGAGGCTGATGATTGGTGTGAATAATGGTTTCTTTTCCCATCAAATAATGCTTCCATTTCTTCACACTTTGTACCAATGTCTAAATCTCTTTATCATACGAAGCATAGTTTATAATGACACCATTAAAAATCTCAAAATGAAATGAAATGGGCTTACCATGTTATAAAATAACTGCACCCACGGCATAGTCACTTGCATCTATCTGTATTTCAAAGGGTTGTTTCAAATCCGATAATGCCAAAACTAGGGCTGAACTGATCTTTTGCTTCAAAGAATCAAATTCTTTTTTGTTTTTTGCCTCCCCACTGGAAGACAACCTTCACGCTGGTCAATGCATGTAGTGGAGTTGCTATGGAGGAGAAATTGGAAATGAAATTCCTCCAATACTGCATTTCTCCTAGAAAACTCCTTACTTCTGTAACTAATTTGGGTATTGGCCAATTCACAATGACCAAAACTTTAGAGGTATCAATCTTCAGCTCACCTCCTCCAACTATGTGGCCCAAATACACTAATGAAGTTTTCCCGAATTCACCTTTAGACATCTTTAAAAATAACTTTTCTTTTCTCATGAGATCCAAAACTTTCCTAACATTGTTGACATGCTCTTATCTTGATTTGTCGAATATCAAAATATCATCTAAATACACAATTACAAACTCATCAAGAAATTAGCTTAAAACATCATTCATATCTCTCATGAATCTAGCTGGAGAATTACAAAGATGGAAAGGGATAACTAGCCACTCAAACAATCCCTGTTTGGTTTTAAAAGAAGTCTTCCATATGTCATCCTCACCTATTCTAACTTGATGATATCCACTTCTCAAGTCTAATTTAGTGAAATACTTTTCATTTTTCAATTGATCTAGAAAATCATCTATTCCAGGAAGTGGGTATCGATTCTTTATTGTAATCTTATTCAAATCTCGATAATCTACAAACATGTGCCAGGTTCTATCTTTCTTGGGTACCAATACAATTGGTGAACCACATGTCAAAGTAGAAGGACAAATTACTCCTTTATATAACAATTCCTGGACTTGTTTTTTAATTTCTAAACTTTCCAGAATTGACATTTGATACATACCAATGTTTGGGAGTGGACAATCCTGATGTAGCTGAATTTCATGCTAAATTCTTCTTTTTGGTGGCAGTCCCTTTGGTTCTTGAAACATGTTCGCATATTGACCGACCACATCAACCAATTTAGCTTTTAGCTTCACATCAGCCCCTGCAAAGGATTCTTACTCCGTGTCATTCTTCTGCTTGATCATAAGGAGCACGAGACTCTTATTGGAATTAATCAGTTGCTTCATTTCACATGCGTTTGCCAAAGACAGACTAATATTTCTGTGATGAGGTCTCATAATATAATCCACTCCGTCTTTGAATAAATGATATTTTTTCTCAAATCTATGGAAAAAAAACCTTGCTATCATGCAAATATAGACTTCCCATCACAATTCCTGAGATATCCAATGGCACAACGTCTAATTCAACTTCATCAATGCAATTAGCAGTGATTGCAAATCTGAAAAAGCATTTCCGTGTGACCTGCAAATTGGCATCCTTGGTTATCCAACCCAACAAATATTGTTTATGATGAGACATAGTTTCCAGATTCAATTTCTTGACTAAATCTACAGAAATTAAAATGCCCTGAGATCCATTGTCAAACAATGTATCGATTTTCATATGTTTGGAAAGGACTTGGATATGGAATAGCTCTATTCGATTTTCCCCATTTAAAACATTGTGGGCATTATTTGTTGCACTGGTACTTGATATGGTTGCCTCTTTGCTGACCTCTTTGCTTGCTTTTTCCACAACTTTTCCTTTTGTGATTGTGGCTGCGGTTTTATTTCATCCCCTGCGTCTGAACCCAAGTCTTGTTGTGCAACAACATTGGTCTTCTATTTCCCTTTATTGTTGAATTTCTTCCGTCGTAATTCTAGATCAAGCTTCCAGCAATGTGCTTCATCATGTCCTTCCTTGGAGCAATTCTTCTACATGGGTCTCTCCCCTTCTTTCTTAACATAAGAAATTTTCTTTTGCTTTCCTTTAAACTTCTTCCCTTTTTCACCACTTTGAAATGGCTTCTTCTTTTCTTATTCTTGTATATTTTTCCCTCTTGCTTTGAGGTGTGTAGCTTGAACACAGACCTCATCAAGATTCATGGGACTAAAAATAAGAATGTTATGTCGAAGATAATTATGCAACCCACCTATGTATTTTGGCAAGGTATCTTATGACTGTAATTCTACTACTAGCATAAGATATCCTTTCCTAAACTCTTGAGTATACTCTTGCACATTTTTTCATTTCAAATGTCTAAAATTTTGCCAATTCATAATGGATTTTTTCATATGAGCTAAAGGGTAGAACTGTATTTTTATAGAAAAAATGAAAGCAAACCAAGAAATAGAGATCTTACCACCAAGTGCTACACTCTCCATTCTCAATCAAGCCAACTGAATATTGATATCATCGTCTTGAAGGTTCTGAATTGTACAATACACCTCCAATGGACGAATCAAATTATTCAACTTCTCTGCATTAACTTCTCCATTGTACATAGGAAACTCGAATTTAACATCAAGCTTTAGAAAAGGTGATTTACAAACCCCTTTTGAAGAATGATGACAAGTATGAGTAATGGTGATATTGGTGGAAGAGTCTGAAGATGATTTCAAAGAAGAAGATGGAGAACATGGTGGAGATGGCAGAGGTTTGTCTCCATTCCCGTTATTTCATTTTCCTTTACCTTATTTTCCATTTCCTTCTCTTGAAGATCCTTCTCCATTGGGACGATTGGAACTTTCCCCTTGTAGTCTACTATTCCTCTCTTCATAGAGGACCTTGACCATATCTGTCATATCAAAGAAGTCCTTTTTGAAGGTCTTCTCATCTTCTGTCGTGATAGGTTCTCCTTCATGAGACATAGTCTCTAAAGACTCAACTACAACTTGAGGTTGTATTGGTGTTGGAATCTCAACTGCAACTTCTACAACTTGATGCTGAATTGGTGTAGAAGACTTTGGAAACCTTTCTCTTCTACCCTTTGACCCAATTTCAGAGCCTTCAACTAGATTTCCTTCACCTCTTTTGAAATTTAACCTTGTGAGCATGACATAAAATTGCAAATAATTAAATCCTTCTTTCACAAAGAAAATATAGTAAGAAAAACCAGAGCTTCCATACCAACTTGTTCTGAATTTGAGTAGATTAGTAATGTTTTGCTAATTCCCCATTCAGAAATAAATCTAAGATTCTTATCATTTTCCTTTCAAGTGCTTAAGGATTCAAAATATTTTGCAATTAACATATTCCCATGAG
>APFE031555603.1:19716-119036 GCA_000404065.3 Pinus taeda
TTTAGCCATATAAGCATCATCATCAAGGGCTATTAACCATAATGCCAACAATGTATTGTTAAAAGCATATGCTCCCCCTCAACCTGTGTCATTTGTTTACTGTTAGATCTGATCATGCATATATCAGCAAAAAGCATCAAGACATCCTCATCATCAAGTTAGGATCAAAACACTTCTAAAACATTTTACAAGTATCACGACATTTCCACACATCCTCAGCAGACTGTAACTATTGACCGATAGAGCAAATAATGGACTGAAACATATCAGACCCTTTTTCTGAGCCTATCCCCACTGCTTTTCCTCAGACTGACATATACGCGACTTTGTAGTGTATAACTCGCGTATATACGTGACTTCTCTTTATGAAACTTGCGTATGAGATTCAGGACACTGAAGTTGTACACTTTCAGCTCCCCCTGAGTTATTTATGTCTGTGCTATGCTGCATCTGAGTACTTTGTGCGGTGCTACATCTTTCTGACTGAACTTCCTTCTTCTTCCATATCTTCAAGTGTGATGATGATTTCTCCTTTTGGTGTGATATCCGTACTTTTTCCTACAATCCTTTGCTATATGTCCAAGCTTGTTACATGCATAACATCTTACATGTTTCATATTCCTCCTGTAGCAATCAGCAGCCTTGTGACCAAACATATTGCAAAAAAAACAATATCCATTAAAGTACCTGGAATGTGATGATCTTTCTGTGTGATGATCATGAACCATTCTTCTTCTGCATCTAGCTGCAACATGTCCAAAATTATGACATTCATAACATTCAATATTATTCATAAGAGTAAATGGCCGACTATTACTTCCATAGTTAGGAGTAAAAGGTTTTCTTTGAATAATCTCTTTTCTTGATTGTTGCTGGGGTTGATCTCTCATTTTCTTGTTGATCATTTTAGATTGCTCTTTAGAGTTCCTTGCTTCTCCTTGTGAACTAGATTCACCTTCAATAGATTCATGAAAACCAAGACCAGTTTTGGTAGCAGGAGACCTTTGACTACTAAGAATGTCATCCAAGATTTTAGTGCTATCTTGAAACCGTAAGAGCTTATCCTTTTCTTCTAATTTATCCTTTAGAATATTTACCTCAACTTGATGTTGCTCTTCCTTTTCAAGATACTGCTTCTTCACGTTCTCTTCAGCATTTCTTTCTTCTTCTAACTGACATCTTAGATTGAGAATTTCCTTTTCTTGTTCTTCATTCAACACCTGCAGCATTTGATGAACTCTGGAGGCACATTCCAGCTGTGATTTTAAACTGATAACTTCGTTTTCTTGTTTTTCAATAGCTTGGAGTAGATATTTATTCTACTTCTTTGCTTCTTCAAGTTCTTCCTTTAGTGAGAGGGTCGTAGCTTCAAGACTTTGATAATCACTGGATCTATCTCTGAGTTTCTTGATTGTTGTGTTCTTTTTATTGACTTCATTTCTTAGAGATGCTACTTTATCATGCAACTTTTGATATTTGTCCTTGAATAACATCCTTACCTTGCTTTCTTTCTCTTGTTGAGCCTTTAGTCTGGTAGCAACTTCTTTGATGGCACCATCCTTTATGTTCAATAGATCTTCTTGATCTCTAATTTTGTCTGTCATCCTTTTAAATTCTGCCTCTATTTGATATCCTTCTTGTTCACCCATAAAAGCAACTTCAGTTGTTTCACTATCACATACATCCTCTCTACGTGGATAGATAGTTGGAACATCAGAGGATAACACATTCATACCTGATAGTTCATCTTCATTCTGAAATGATTCTGAATCTGATTCTGAAAATCTTCTTACACCTAATCCCTAATCAATTCTCCCACTGTCATAGTTCTTCTGAGATATCTTCTTCTTCTTTGGTGCTTTCTTCTTAAGCTTCTTTCCCATTGTTCCACAGATCTCCTTCAAGCGATCAATCTTCTACCAAAGGACCTAGCTCTGATACCAATTGTTGGAAATAATACTGAGAGGGGGGGGGGGGTGAATTAGTATTATCAACTCCGTAAAGCTTTTTCTATTCCATACTTAGATACATATACGCTACTTCAGTTAAGTGAACTTGCGTGTATATGCAACTATGTCTAAAGCAACGAGCATATATCCAGATTATTTATGAATCAGATAATCCATTACATGTCGATCTTTAGTTAATGCAACAGAACTTCATTGACCATATGAATAGTAAACAGAAGTAGTAAACCAGAATAGATCATCACACACAAGAAGCAACATGAACACCATGATATAAGGTGGAAACCCAATGTGGGTGAAAACCACCTGCTGCAATTTGTTTCTATCTTCCTTTAATAAGAAACTTCTTTTACAATGTAGTGGTGCAGTCCTTTACTAGTACGCAGGCTGCAACCTATAGAGAGCTACAACCCTCTCTCATTCTCCAGCTTCTTCTGGAAGGGAGCAACAACCCCCATAGTTCTTGTACTAGCTAGGATACTAGTATGTAGGCGCCGGCCTACAATCTTCTCTCCTCCAGGTACCACGTTTCATAAATTTTCAGACTGGATACACTGAAGCACAACTCTATAATCTGAAGGCCACGTTTCATCCAATTTTCATACTGGACCCATCAATATCAATGAAGCACACAATCAATCAACACTAGCATTATCAATCTCTGAATCACCCAATACTGAATCACTGAACCCTGTCAACAAAAAGCAGTCACCAGAACACAGAGCAGAACCCCGAACTCTGCAACACTATTCAGAACCAACTGTATCATCAAAATCATGCATTAAAGTGCATACACTACTTGGACAAACCAAACCCACGTACATACGCGCTTTTACCAAAGCCAACCCGTGTACAGATCTATAAATATTTAATCATGACTTGTACTGATTTCATACTTAAGTTATGCCTAGTTCATAACATTATATGCGTCAGTATACAGATCTATAATAAGCATAATCAACTATAAGGAGATAGTTCATTTCAAACCATTTGATCCCGATTTATCCTTAGATCTTGTTCTCCATCAACTTGTGAGATCCCTCCTTAGCTTTGATCAAGCAACCTATAACCTGCATACTGGATCTCATCCTTCATCAGATATTGAAGACTTTCTCAATACCCTTGCCTAATGATCTTCTTCTCTTTTATAGTCTTAGGCCTTACTCAATACCATGGTCCAAAACCATAACAAACCAATACCATGAACCCAATACTAGGGATCAACACATCTGACGAGATACTACGGTCCAAAATCATAGGTTCGAATACCAAGGACTAATTACCATGGACCAAAAGTAATTTCTCCAACATATACGCGCTTTTCCTTGCATGAAAGTGCGTGTATACGCATACGCTCCCTTTTAAAGACTAACCCGCGTGTATACGCGGCTTGGTCACGATGAACCTGCGTATATATAATTTCTCTTCATTCTTGTAGACTGATCATCAATTCCTTGCTGCTAACCTCCTGCACTATGATTTGTCATCTGTCTGATTTGACATCAATGACAACACTTATCTCATAATGCCAACAATCTCCCCCTTTGGACTTGATGGCAAAGCTAACTTGTCACACTTGGAACTTAACATCTGATTCCTTTGAGCTGTCCTGCATCCCATGCATTCAGACACATCTGATATCTCTTCTGAAGATTCATCTAGTTATACCTAAGTGAGATGTTCTTCTATGAGTGGGTTGCCATCAAGTACAACACATGTCTCATAATGCCAACATCCTTCTACCAAACTAGGGAAGGTGCAAGTCTGCATGACACTTTTATTTTACTAGGCTTCACTCCTTGTTTGAGTCCCACCGGGTTTCACTGCGGTATTCTGTTCATGTTAGTAGAGTATAAATTCCCTCTAGGTGTGCCCCCTCTAGAGCCCAATGGTTGATACAAGCTAGGTATGTCTAGTTGTAGTTTAAATAATAACTTTTTGCTTGGTTTCAATCATTTGTCTACAAATGACACAACTCACACTTCATTTCAGTTTTTTAGGGCATTGTCTAACCACCACCTCTCTAGCTAGCTCTCGGGTGACATCTCTCCCTTCTCAGTTCACTTGCTCACAACCATGCCCACACAATGAGCCACGGTTAGACATGACATTACCTACTATTAGGAGTGAGGCCTCTCTAGAGCTCAGATTTATGTTGAAATTTAGACAACACATTATAGGGAATTTATGCCCCAACTGATCCAAGAGAATATCACTTAGGTTTAAAAATATCTCTTGAGAGAGAGGAATAATCTCACAGACACCAAGGTTCTTTCCAAGGTGGTAAATTGGGTCCTTGATTCTAGTCATACCAGAGGTAGACACAATCAGTAGATGTACATTGTGGATGTTTAATGGCATCTCAATTTCCTCCTGGGTAGAGCGTTGGTTGACCATAATGAGCTCAAGAATGACTTTACTCTATTTTTGACCCATATGCATCATTTATTAATGGAAATGGATCATACGCTTGTAAAAATTGAATGAAAATTGGGGCCTCCTCTTGATCTTGACTACTCCCCTGGTAGTGACAAGGAGCCCATACATGTTGAGGCCATAGACTCCAAAAAGTAGATATGCATGTGTAACCACCCTTTTACATTTCATTTTCATTTATTTTCTCTTGTTTTAGCAGCATGCTAAAGGAAGGTTGCAATGGAAGAGTACACTATTTAATTATTTTGTGTTTTGTATTTAAAAGTTTTCTTCTTCCTTCTGCAATTTTTGAACAATTGAACTTTTGTGTATGGTATAGTTTCCCTAATGGTAGACCAACACATAATTCTCATATTTAGGATATAAATCTCTATTATCATCCAATTAAAATCTTTACTTCACAAAAATAAAAAAATATTATTAAATATGATAAATATGTTGGAAACACACTTATACTGAGAGGGTGAAGGGATCAATATGAGACAAATTATATTTATTTAAACATTGAAGAACCATACAAAAACAATCTCATACACCATTCATGAAATACAATACCATTTCATGGGAAAAACCACAATTTTTTTCATACAATAGTTCTTTGTAGGCACCAAATTACGAGAGTGTTGATGGTGTTGGAAATCTGTCAACCAGGGGTGTGTCCCCAATGTAAGGTCCCAATTAGACCTCACACCATTTGGAATAGGAGCCCCATCTAGAGTATCAACCCAATTTCCATATGTTCTTATAAATTTTCCATGGCTTTAGTTGTCAGCAAGAGAGAGAAGCATGTATGTTCCTTTGGAAAAAGCAAGTAAGTGTGCCTGGTGATTGTTCGGCTGCAGGTGTACCAATTTTCTTCTACTATAGAGGGAGGAAAAGGTGAGCCTCTAAGAGAGAGGTAATATTACCACACTAGTAGGGGCGCACACAAGAAAAATATAATCGGCTAACATCAAGAAGAATAGTCCACATAGATGCGACAATTGTTACAACCATTACAACACATTTTTCAATAAGATAAGTGCTAAAATAACCGACATAGTTCAACTACTTTAGCATGAACCATAAACATTCATAAAATAATATTACAAATATTCACAATCCATGCATGAAAACATATTGGCCTAAAGATTCAAGTGTTAAGTAAAATTCCAAGACACATGAATGTAAGGCACATCATTAACTCCAATAAGGGAGCATTGTAGCCATGACTTGCTCCCCAAAAGTACTAACTTTGTTTCTTTGATGCCTTATGGGAGAAGACAAGGTGAAAAAAATATTCCTTTTCTTGTATAATGAGGGTGTGTATATAACAAATGGGGTGATCCTTCACCTCCCTTGTGACTCTTGGACTACCCTCATGATTGTTCGACTTCTCTATGACCTTTTGAATTCCTACATGAACTTTAACATTACATGAACGACTCTTGGACTTCCACTTTACATTATATTTATCCATCATAGAATTTACATAATACACAAATGAAGTGGCACATCATGACTCATAACATGACATGACATGACACTGATGACATAGATTGCATGGTGACATGAGAATGTCAGGCCACTCTTCGTTGTTGCTTCTTTTGATAAGAGATGTATCCAGTACCTCATCTTTGTAAGAGATATGATTTGTTCTTTATATCCACCTTCGAAAGGGTTGTGAATTAGTATGGAGTTCTCATGCAACCTTGATCTTCCATCTTCTGTTATAATCCAACATTCCTTTGTCTTATTTCCTAATGATCATCTTTTCTCCTCAGTTCCTTAGGTTTCTTCTAGCATAGTCTCCTTCTCCATCTCCTTCATCATCATCCTGTCATGACATATTTGAATACCTGTAACTCCAATCCACCCATGAAAAGATGACACCATTCTGATAAACCACTAGCCTAAGATGTTTCATGAAATCACTTGTTAGGGCTATAAGTGGTGACTAGTTGAGTGGTTGACTCAGGGATTGTGCATTTATAGAGTCCAAGGTTCGGGAGAGAGGCTTAATACTATGCAATATGTAGTTCATGATGGCCAAGGTCAAAGTATTGTGCAATTTAGGTACTCAACTACTCACAATGGAGGCTTGAGCCTCGATATTGTGCAATACATAGTTTTGGAGGCCTAAGCAGAGGTACTATGCAGTTGAGGGACTCAAGGAGCCAGCTTGAGGGCATGAGCACTAAGTTTTCCCATTGCGCAGTGTTAAAAGGATAAGGAGTCTAGGTGATTGCACAATTTTTTAGTTCAGGAGCTCAAGGCTAAGGCTTGAGGACTGAGACTGTGCTATACACATTTAAGGTCTAGATGGACGGAAAGATTGCACATTTCTGGAGCTGAGGAGTTGGGATTGAGCACTGATATTACGTAGTGCATAGTTCTGGGAGGCATAAAATATGCATTGCGTAGTCCCAAGATACAAGGCTATTTCTTATGCATTTAAACTACGCAATGCGTAGTTCAGGGTGGCTAAAGGAGGCTGAGTGGTCTGGTCGGAGAGCATTCCCAATTTGACCAAGTGTCAAATCAATGAGAGGAAGATAGGAAAATTCATGAATCCGAACATGAAAACACACTTAGATCGCTTGACGACACAACAGGGAACACTCAGAACACATGAAAAACATCCTTTCCTTAATGCAACAACTTTGTGATGACCTACACCAAGTGCAACACCAAATATACACATTGTGACGACTGTGATGACACTTGTGTGATAGTTCTTGAAAATTTTTAAATGAGTGTGATACATGTTTACATGGTAATACCAAATCATTTACACAAAGGTTACCCCTTGAAACCACCAAAACTAGCTTTCGTACAATGTGTGATACTTAACATGATAAAATATGACATTTGTTATATGAGTAGGAAAAGTGCGAACAACACTTCTAATATGCGAAAGATGGTGAAAGCAACACATGCCAAAGAAAATATAACATGGAAGTGATACTAATTAAACTGAAATAAAGAAAAATAAATATTCGGAAACATGAAAACGACACTTGTGAAAGCAAAGGTGCGCAAAAGCGACAGTTTGAAAAACTCATCGAAATAGAAGTATGAACACAGCCAAAAGTGAAGGACTGTCAAAGACAGTGTGCACTGGCTGTCAACATGAGTTCAACTTTGAGCATGCACTATCTTGATAGACCGTGATATGCTTATTCAAGCTTGCGTAAAATAATGTTCTTGTGAACTTGTTGTGAACTGGGCATGTGTGAACAAGTGACTTCGACCAATCAAGAAGTGACCACACAACGACTGATTACAAGATTCACAATAGGCTCCAAAATTTAAGTATAGGTAAATTTTTGGGGGGAGTTTGTCGTAGTGACAACACTTGGCGATACATTGGCAGAACCCCAAATTCTCTACCTTGGTCAATTATTTCATGCATGGTTTAGTTCTTCAAGGAGTATGTATTCATCGTTAAGATTACCATGGCTTCCCAACTTATGCTGTGCATAAACATAGTCCCCTTCATTCCTTTACTCGATTAGACACAAACGTAAGGTCAAAAATCACACAATGTTTCAAATAAGGAAAGGGTAATAAAGGTTGCAAGCTTTAGATTTTTAGACTGTAGTTTTAAATATTTGGTGTTTCTTCGCTATCAGTAGATGTAGACAGTACCTCGGCAAAGTCACTTCAGGGACACAAGCATTGCTCCACTGCTAGTAGGCCTAGACAATTCCCTGGTGTAGTTCCTTTTGTAGGATTCTGTAGGGTAAGTTCCTCAGATAGAACACCAAAGGACACCGCTCACAAATAGATCACAGATCAATACACCAGTATTCTTGAAGTGGTTAAAACCATCAAAGAGGGAAATAGTCCACGGCCTGAGCCAACTCGGCCACTTCAGGAAATTTATTAATGTAAAAGAAAGAAAATTTACATAAGCTTCTCTCATGAACGATCGCCTTACAAATGACCCTCCATGCTCTTTAAATAGAGATCATGGACCAATCGGGTGTTAAGCCGCAGATCAAGTGTCGGTAATACTGATGAGAGAATGAACCGTTGGATCACTTCATGTTTAGAAGATATCGTGACTGTCAAATTGTAAGTTACAAAAATACATAGTAAAGAAACATACTTTACCTAACTCTACATTAGACCAAGTTATACTTAACTATTTCCTATATGTCAGAATATCCTAACATCCCCCCTTAAGAACAACTTGGGATAGGATTGAAGGATGTACAAATATGACACAATAGGAGAAGGAAGGAGGCATTAGAGCATATCACCCCTTAGTGACAACTTCCTGAACTCCAACCATAAATTGAAGTTTAGTAAACTTCGCCTTTGTGAGAGCCTTTGTAAAGATTTCTGCAACTTGATCATCGGTTGAACAATATTGCACTTCAAGAACATGGTCAAGAAGGAGATTTATGATGAAGTGCATGTGTAGTTCAATGTTTTTGATGCGCTAATGTTGGACTGGATCTTTACATAGTTGAATGGCACTTCGATTATCACACCAAAATGTAGTCGGATGTTTCTACTGAAAGGCAAACTCTGACAGGATCTGACCAAGCCATAGGGCTTCCTTACTAGCTTCTACGGTGTCATGATACTCTACTTCTGCTGAAGAAAGAGAAATGGCACTTTGTTTCTTGAAATCCCATGTAATAGGTCCAGAACCAAGAGTGAAGAAATAATATGTAGTAGACTTCCGATCATCAGGGTCACCAGCCCAATCATAATCAATGAAGCCAACCAATAGAGGAGATGCTTCTGCACTATAATGAATCCCAAAATGAACTATACCTCAAACATAATGAAGTATTCTTTTAGCTTATTTCGAATGACTTTCATGTGGGTTTTTCATAAAACGAAAAATAAGGCCAACAACAAAGGAAAGGTCAGGATGGGTATGGGTTAGATACAATTTTTTTCCTACAAGCTGATGGTATAAGGTAGCATCAACTTCAAGGGAAGTACAAGTGACTGAAAGTTTGGCTCCAAACTGAAAGGGAGAAGGGGTTGGCTTACAATCTTCCATGTGAAAGTGGCGTAGAAGATCACAGGCATACTTGGACTGGGAAAGGGAATTTCCTGCCTTGGACTGCAAGGCTTGAAGACCATTAAAATAATGCAAGTCTCCTAAGTCTGTCATTTCAAACTACTTTTTATGGTTGGACTTTACATGGTTTATAAGGTTGGGATTGGTACCAGTAAGGATAATATTATCAACATAAATAACAAGAATGATAAGAGACTTACCCACTTTCTTAGTGTGGACAGTATTTTCAGAATGACACCTAGAAAAGCCAGTATCTAAAATAAAGCTATCCATTTTGGCATACCAAGCCCAAGGGGCTTGATTGAGACCATAAAAGGATTTCTTAAGCTGACATACAAGGCTGGATTTTGTTTGTATAAAGCCAGGAGGTTATTCCATATAGATTTCTTCATGCAAGTCCTGATGCAAGAAGGTAGATTAAACATCCATCTGATGGACTTCGCATTTGAAAGAGGCAACAAGGGAAAGAACAAGGTGGATAGATTTCATTTTGGCAATAGGGAAGAAGGTTTCAGTATAGTCAATTCCTTCAACTTGTGAAAAACCCTTAGCAACAAGACGAGCTTTATGTTTATCAACTTTTCCATCTAGTCCAAACTTGGTTTTGTAAACCCATTTTCATCTAACAAGCTTTCGTCCCTTTGGAAGAGGAACAATATCCCATGTATCATTTGCCAATAATGAATGATATTATTCATTCATAGTTGCATCCCAATCTGGATGGCCTGAAGCTTTTGTAAAGGTGCCAGGGTCATAATTTGCTAAAGCTTGAGCCAGTAAAGAAGAGGCTCTATCAAATTGAGAATGTATACGTTGCTGATCTGTAGGATCACCTACAAGAGCACCTGTTGCAACTCGAGTAGAATTGACCCAATTTGGAAGCTAAGGAACTGAAGGAAGATCCTGAGAAGGTGGGGGAGGATTTTCATCCTCGCTGTCATCATCTAAAGAAGAAATATTTTCAGAAGTAGAAGGGATTGAGAGAGGTGGCACATCCGCCGAACTAGGCTCATAGGCTGATATATTTTCAGCGAACTTTACATCTCTTCTAATCATAACATTTTTGGACTTAAGTGGAAGAAGTCTATATCCTTTGACATCTTCAGAATATCCAACAAAAATACATTTTTCACTCTTAGGTTCTAAGGCTTTATGTTTCTCATTGGGAATATGGGCCCATGCTTCACTTCCAAAAACACGAAAGTGACTTACATCTGGTTTAATGGAACTCCAAGCTTCTTCTGGAGTGATATTCTTTAGAACCTTAGTAGGAGTGCGATTTATTATATAATTTGCACAATTAATTGCTTCGGCCCAAAAACTAAGACTGAGTCCTTTAGATTGCAGCATACAATTAGACATTTCCTTTAAGGTGTGATTCTTCCTTTCAGCTACACCATTTTGTTGTGGAGTATATGGAACAGTATGTTGCATTTGAATTCCATTCTCAGTGCAAAAGTTGATGAATTTGCAGTTAACATATTCTTCGCCATTATCAGATTTTAGCTTAAGAATTTGATGTCCAGATTGTTTTTCAACAAAGGCCAAGAACATGTTAAATACTTCACTTTTGAGTTTTAAGAAGTATACCCAAGTGCGTCTGGAGAAGTCATCAATGAAAGTTAAGAAATAATTGTAGCCCGAGAATGAAACAGCTGGAAGTGGACCACATAAATCACTATACACAAGTTGTAAAGGGGTTGAGGCATGCCAAGAGGCATGTTTTTCAAAACTATCCCGATGATGTTTTCTGAGTACACATCTGGAAGAAACACCATCTCTACAAGATACCATTGGAAGACCTGTCACCATATTTTCTTTACATAGATTCTGAAGGGAGCGATAGTTTAAGTGACCAAATCGCTCATTCCAAAGTTTGCTCACTTCATCATTATGAGAAACAAATACCGAGGGAAGATTTGATGACCCAAATTTGTTAAACTTATACAACCTTGTAGAATCATCAGCAATGCCAGTGCTAAAATCTGTTGAGGATCTCTTAGGTCCTTAATTACAACATCGTGAGGTGAAAATTCAACAATTTTACCTTCACCTGAATGAGTTATCTAATATACAGATAGAAGGTTGCAGGATAAGGTTGGAACACATAATACATCATTAAATTGACCATTGTCTATATGAACAGTTCC
Source organism: Pinus taeda (assembly GCA_000404065.3). Lineage (NCBI taxonomy): Eukaryota > Viridiplantae > Streptophyta > Pinopsida > Pinales > Pinaceae > Pinus > Pinus taeda. The sequence goes on from APFE031555603.1 coordinate 31,296, forward strand.
AGTCCCTACAACACTAAGAGATCTATCATCACCAACATATATATTTTTGGTGTTACAATCATTTAAAGAAGAAATCATGGCTTTGTCTTTGGCCATGTGATAAGAAGCTCCAGAATCAATAAGCCACTCATGAGAATTAGAAGAAAAAGATACATTTAGTGCATATCCAGACCAAGATGTTTGACAACCACATGCAGAAAGTTTTATTCCTGAAGATGAAGTTGAAGTTGAAGAGTGCTCCAAATGGATGTTATGCTTCTTCATTGTTGCTTCCAAGGCTTCCATCTTCTTAAAGCATTTGGATTCTAAGTGGCCATCTCGACTACAAAAGTGGCAATGTCTAACAGTATTCTTCCCTTTGTTTGTATTTGCCTTATCATTTTGTTGAAATGATTTTTCATTTTGAGACTGAAATTGCTTTTGACCCTTGTTTGCTTTAGGACCATTCTTTTTAGGATATGGCGTCTTAGGATTCTTTGAATTTGGTTGTTGTTGGGTGGCTAAGGCTTTCTTAGAAGAGTTTCCAATATTAAGAAAACCAAGGTGTAATATTTTTTCTTGTTCTCTTATTAAAGAATCACAAAAGGCATCAAAGGAAGGGAACTTATAGTCTTGTCCTTGAGAAATGAAGCCTTCTCTTGTAGAATGAAAGGTGGAAACAAACACAAAGTAGGTTGGTCCCAACTTAGAAAGAATGGAATAGATAAGGATACCATCTTCTTTCTTAACCTTAGCACCTTCCAAGAGAAGTCTAAGGGTCTTGAACTTGGACAAAAAATCTTCAATGGAAGAAAAATTATTGGGGTCCAATGTAAGCAACTCATTTTCGAGTTTATGGGCTTTAAATTCATTTTTAATTCCAATAACTTTAGTGATCTATTTCATTGTTTCATTAGGAGTATCAAGTTCTGCGATATGGAATCTAAGGTCTGGATAAATAGACATCCCTATCAACCCACATGCTTGATCTTGCCTATTTTCCCATTTGGTTGCCTTATCTTCATCTTTCGGTTTGATTTCTTAGCATTTGGTGCGTGCTTACTTGAGAAAGCTCTTTTTTGCCTACAAAACAAAAACCACAAAACCCAAAACGGACATACAAAAAAAACAAACCTTGTGGTTTGAAGTTAGCTTTTCCCGGAAACTAACAATTTTCCTCGATGTTTCTGATTTTCCGAGATCACACTAAGGCGCAGCGAAAAGAGCATATGCATGAGAAAAATCCTTCCTCTCTATCTCTGATTTTCCCAAATCGCACAGAGTCATAGGGCAAAGAGCATACATAGAAATGAAAGGTATAGATTCAGTAATAAAAAACAGAGAGCTAAATAACCCAAAATAAACAGAGAGAAAATAACTAAAAACTGCAAATAAACAGTATATACCTCCAGATCTTAAAAATTACGTAGCTAGGGCTACCATAAACCTTTTTACGTCAAATGAAAAGGGTTCCTCACTGGAACAAATGCCCCTAATACAATAGAGCAATCCTCTTAGCCCGAAAGCAATCAGTAACAGTAGATCTAGGAAATGACAATCGAATGCAATACTACCGGCTTCATATTTGGATCACCAGTGGATGCGGCCTTCAAATAGCTCTGATACCATGTAGTAATTTGCAGGGTAAGTTCCTTAGACAGAACACCATGAACACCACTCACAAACAGATACAGATCAATACACCAATATTATTGACGTGGTTAAAACCCTTAAAGAGGGAAACAGTCCACGGCCTGAGCCAACGCAGCCACTTCAGGCAATTTATTAATAAAAGAATGAAATTTTACATAAGCTTCTCTTATGAACGATTACCCTACAAATGAACCTCCATGCTCTTTAAATAGATATCATGGACCAATCGGGTTTTAAGCCATGGATCAAGTGTTGGTAATACCGAGGAGAGAATGAACCGTCGGATCACTACATACCATGACTATCGGATTGTAAGTTACAAAAGTACATAGTAAAGAAACACACTTTACCTAACTCTACACTAGACCAAGTTATACTTAACTATTTCCTATGTGTCGGAATATCATAACAATTTTTCATTCATTAATAATAGCTTCTTCTCCTTGATATTTCATGTGTAAATATACTAGCTTATATGTGGATTTTATGGTTGTTATATCCTTACTATTTCTGTTGGTTAGATGTTGGTTATGAGTATGTTCTATGACAGACTTGAGTATGGATCTCATCATGTTTTGATTTGAAAATGAATGTACAATGAATATATGACCTAATAGATGATAATGCATCTATTGTGATATGGCAACAATGCTTCTTTACGAATCTCAGATAAGTATGGGACCCCTATGCTCAGATCTATTGTTATGGCCTGTAGATTACATATTTGTGGCATGTTTGACGAAACGTCTCTCATGGGTAGTAGGGTTCCATTCAAGTCATTGATCAAATGTTTGAATTAGTAGACTTATTCCATTGTTACTTATCATTTCTAAAAGTTTCATGAAGTTCTGGGCAGTGGCCTGAGGCCTGACCCTGAAAAAGTAGCACAAAATCCAAGGTCATTTAAGCTTAGAACTAGATGAAAAGGTGCACAATCGATGGCATGACCTTGTTGTGGGAGTGAATGGAAGGCATCATAAGCATGCATGGATTTTCATGGGAGAGAATAGGGGTCCAGGTCAGTGAAATGTCAAGTTGCCTTAGGGGTTGGTCACCTAGAAGGGTTGGTTGGCTCTTGAAGGTTCTTTAGCATTTGTCTAAGGTCAGATTGGTTTGTTTTTGTCAATTCCACTTTCTTAACTATACATGGATATTTGAATCACATCATAGTAGCCTCTCGTCACATGTTTACAACAACAAATTGGTTAACTTGGGTAAATGTGGGAGGAGGGTGTTACATAAAGAAACAAAAACATTTGGAGAAGGTGAAAAATGGAGAAAAACCCTAACAAATTTAAAATAGAAATTAATAATTCCTTTAAACATGTTAAAAATGGATGGGTAGCTGAGAAATTAAGAATTTAGATAGAAGAAAACATGATATTTTAAATTTTTTCCATTTCATTAAAACCCTTGTAAAACCCATCAAAGAATCCAAGGTACTCTTTAACAAATTTGATAAATATTACAAAATTTGAAGCCTAACAATCATATTGATTATAGAATTCACTTCAAATTAACAATCTCATTTCAGTCTCATAACAAATAAGACTCGTAACACAGTTTTCCATGAAAATATTTGAAATTATATTAATATGTGAAAAAACTTAAAAATATAAGGTTCGTTCATATAATTACATGTAAAAGATGAACAAACAACCTAAGATTGACTTTAGAATTCCTTCCTTAACAACTTCAAAATTCCCAACAATTTCTGAAATTTTTTCACAAATTTTCCCCTACACCTCAAAATATTTCTCCCTCTGAAAATACAAAATGAGGCCTATACGTAGGTACTCAAGGGCCAAGACCCTACCCTAAACCACTAGTGGTTTTTGGAAAACCACGAATAATCTTTACACAATGCTAGTTGTATTGTAACAAACTTCTTCTTGAAGTTTCTTGAAATATCCGCAAGTTGTATGGTGGGTCCCTTTAGATTTGGATATAGTAACTTACCTTTGTTGATTCGCCGGCCATGCCAATAGTTATGTCGATGCCAGTGTTAACTTTTGAGCCCATGGTTGTGTTGATGCCCCGAAAATCGTTGCATCAACATCGGGGGATAACCACCCGATCCGGACCTTAATACAGCTCCTTTTCCGTTTGGGATGGTGGCTCCGACTGGATATAATGGGACCAGTTTCCCAGTAATGAATAAAAGGGGTGGAAGAATGATTGGTTTTCAGATAAGTGATAATTAATGGAGGACTTAATCTATAAGCGAAAACACAAATGACTATTTTATCCCAAGAAGCTTCTATTCTTAAGTGAAATGTTTGGTGATCTGTGTTGATCAATAGGCATATAGATGACACTATTCAATAAACAAAGACATTCATTTAAATAATAATTGCTTCGTTCAAATAGTTGAACGAAGTAATTGATAAAACATTGTTACACTTCTCTTTTTATATTACTGATACATGTATGATTAGAAGAATAGCAAACTATAAACATCCAGTAGTGGAAAGTATAAAGACTGTTGTTAAAACACATGCATATATTCAATAATAGCAAGAATGATCAAACAACAATTCACATAAAAAGAATAAATTCAGACATAGATAATAGTACCATATAAGCTGCAAATCATTCCCAACATCAATCGCTATTCGAATTCCTTCTTCCGACTTAGAAATACTTTTAAATAAAGGCAATAGTGCACATCCACATAAAAGCTTCGTTATCAAAATTGGAATAATTGGTCCAGTTTTCATAAAAGAATATGTCTAAAGTATAGTAGTGCAACTTCAGGCTTAAGTCTCCCACGGGGCTTTGGATTGACGATGAATGGGTGCATTGTTAAGGCACTCCTTGCGATAGGTCACCAGTTCAAATCCCCCGTGGGTACTTAGATTAGTCTTAACGTAGAAAAAAAAAAAAAAAAAAAAAAAAAAACTTCAGGCTTAAGTCATATACAAAAACTTACGACCCTTTCTAAATACATGAAAGGGTCTATAAATACTAAATTAAACTAGCAAACTACAAAATTAAAATGCTACTAAATTGGTATAACTCGATCTTGAATATCTCCCTCGCACAGCAATCTGATAGTCGGCAGCATGATTCATCACTCGGGTTGTTTGCCTTTTGACTTGAGTTGGCATATTGCCAGCATTGGTTCCACTTCTTGAGGGCGGCTGAGACGAGAATTGATTTGAGCAGCATAGGTGGCATTGTGTATATTGGGAATGATGCACCCGATTGCATCCGTCAGGCACTTGAGGGCGGCTCTCTGGCTATATGGTTTTACTAGGAACAACCAATAGGTGTCCCAAGTTAAACTTTTAATTCCTGTGACCAATCTCCCATTCTTTTCTAGCTCTTGGTAACATGATTGCTCCAATGTTTTGGCCGATAATAATTTACCTGGTGTACATTGAGAGATCATGTTAGATAAATAGAGAGTATTGTTAATCAAATCAATTAAATTGTTTGTAGATAATTTGCATCTAGAAACCGCTCTCTCTGCTTTCATCAATTGGGACTGCCACTCCATGAATTTCTTTATGGGATTCTAAGATTTTAGGCAAGTTCGTTGCCTGTCCCTCATTAGTGTCCTGCCAAATAAGAAAATTCGTTAAAGTCTCATCGCTTGCTCTAAATCTTGTCTGGCATCAACTGATTTATCTATTATAGATGTTGTTATGTCGCACAGAGGTACAACTTGGGCAATTTTATGACACAACAATCTTATTTGTGTCATTAGTGCCTTATTAATCTGTATTGCCTTTGCTCTGAAATCGGCAGGCTGGGGAAGACTCTTGAACTTCTCTACTTGAGCTGATAATTGAGCAATTTGCTCATCTTTTGTTTTTACAATCTGTTCATTCATTGCCTTCAATTTTGATAATGCCTCCGATAATTCTTTATGTCTCTGAATCGCTCCTGAATCTGCCCTCTGTTTCTCTTCATGCAACTGTTTGTTCAGTTGGTTATTTAACTGTTGCTGCATGGACACTTGATGTTGTAGTTGTTCTGCTTTCTGTTGTGCCTCTGATAGCTATGTTTGTAGTGAAGCGATCGCCTGATCCTTTTCTTTCAACAAATTGCTCACCTCCGATGCCTTGTCCATGGTGGCTGCCGAATAGGCACCAGCATATTGGGACAACTTTGTCAGGTCATCAGAAGGGTCAAATTCTTCCTTCCACACTACATTGGCTGTTACTGTTTGTTCAGGAAATAGGGAAGGTTGATCAATCCTTCTCCTTTTCCGTTGTCGCTTTATTACAGCCCTGTGTTTTGGGCTATAGAAGACATCCAATGGAGGAATATCCTCCACCTGCAAAATGATTTGATCCGAAGGATCCTTGGGAATTATTTCTAATTCTGTAGTCGGGGGTAGACTGCTGGTTCCTTCGCTTGGAACCTCTTTCGATGTTGTATCCTGTGTATCAGCCGCTTTGGATGTATCGGCATCCCTTGAGCTTTCAAGATTGCTTATAATTGATTCAAATTGCTGCCATTCCTGGAGCAATCTTGGGTCAATCTGAGTGTCGACATTTACCTCCTTGCTACTCTGCTCTTGCTGCCTTCTTTGTTCCTCCTCACGTATTCTCTCCTGTTCATTCTTTTGTGCTTCCTCTCTGTCTTTCCTCTGTGTTTCCTCTTTTTCTTTCCTCTTTTCTTCTTCATGATCTTTCCTCCAAAGTTCCTCCTGCTCTCTTCTTTGTACTTCTTCAAAAATTTCTAATGTAGCGGGAGGTTCGTTAGTAAGTTGTTGTTCAGGCTCGCTTGATTGTGTCATCGAGGCAGTGGCTAACAAATCTAGAGGCAGAGTTTGCAACCTCTACTCTCTAAGTTTGTTAAATTCAACTAACCCGTCGTCATGGTATCTCATTTTAGCTATCGCTTGCACCTAAAATATCGACTCGGCCGAGGAGAACAGGTCATCAAACTCATCTTCTTTATGTTCAAATTTAGTGAGTTTGGCCTGGTCTAGAACATTATAGACGACTTTTTCAGATCAAAGCGTCTGTTAGGCAGAGTGGCAAGATTTAGTATATTAATCTTTTCTGTCTCTTTCTTTGCATGCTTATAATCATGCAAAGTATAGATGCCACACCTCAAAGGAAAAGGAGGCCAGACTTGCTTCTTTGAATTCCTGAGAGTCTTTGTAGCCGATGCGGATGTAAGTTGATATGCTACCTCTCGAGCTAATAGTTTGTCTGGTATATACAAGGGGAGGATATGAGGCCTACCCTGACTGCCGAAAACTCTTACAGAAGTGAATTTTTCTTCTCCGAACTAAGTTCCTAAGGCTGTCAAGTCAATTTCTGCTTGAGAGGAAATCTTAGGAGTAGGTTTATCAAAAATTGCATAGTAAATAGGTAGCATGAATCCATTGCAGACTTGATATAAGTGGTGTTTATAATGGGCTTTCCACAATTTCTGGTGATAGATATGAATGGGCATGGGGTCCTGTGGAGTCCATCTCCACCCTAGCACAGGAAACTTGAAATTAAAACAGAGGGTGTCTAAAATGTAGGCACTAAAGTAAAATGGAGGGATGAATCTATCAGTAACGCGGGATTTGTTTCTGAAGTCAAGAATAGTTGTTGCTAACTTATCCGATAATATATTCCCCCAATCCATGATTTCACTATTACATGCTACTTCCATCAAAGGTACCATCTCTGTGGAAAATTTTGAGGAGTCATGCAACCCCCACATTCGACACATCATAGCTCCAGCATAACAATAAGGAGAACATAAGGAATCGACGGAGTACTTACCCGAAGACTCATGTTTGTGTTTCGTTGGGTTCTGTCTCCATTCCCGTATAGGCGCTGACTCAGTTTCATTTTCATCTCTAAACTTCTCCAGGAATGCTTTATTATACTTCTTCTCTGATTCGGGCAAATGGTACATTTGTCTCAAATCATTGGGCTGAAATAAACCGAATACTCTCCCATCAATAGTGCAGAATGTTCTGTTCATAGTTGGAATTTCTTCAACGGACCATCTCACCACATCGGTATATGGAAGAATTTTCTCTCGAGCCGCTATCCTGTGTAGGTAGGAATCATCCAAATCTTTTAGAGTAGCATCAGATTTCTGGCTCAAGCCTGCTATAGCTTGTACCGATGTTTGTTGAGGTTCCTCGGCTTCGACCAGGTTGTAAATGCTCTGCCAAGTAGTATTACCGAGACCAAGACATGTGGTATCTGAGATTAATCCTTTTTTACTTGGTCCCGGATCGGCAGCATGTTGTCCTGTTACCACAGAGTCCGAAGTTGTTCCAAACTTCTTAGATTTCTTCCCCATTTGGCCTGAATTCGCTACTACGGAGAAGCTCTGCACAAGAGATAAAATGAACGTAATGCGGAGAATAGATGGCAAAAACCAAGTATGGAAGAATTATGCCAATAAATAATGGAAGATTATCATAGGGCTCCCGTAGATACAATCTCTAAAGGGATTTTGGCATAACTGCTCCATTAATTGGCCATTTAAACCTATCAATCATTTAAATGCTCATCATATCCTTTATTTTCTGAATAGTCTATTTAAGCGTGGATTTGATTTTTTGGCGGTTGGGTGCAAGTGAATCACTATGGGGAAGAGAAAAGCTTTTAATAATAATAATCAATACAATATGCCGAATCCATATCAATTCTTTTTGAAAGTCAAGCTTGGCTTTATTGCAATCGATGATCGGAGGAGGCCTTGAGCAGTTTTATTTAAGTTATTGTGGAATCCCCGATCGCCGATAGCGATATCGCTTAACTCGCATCGGGAGCTTTAAGGAGAAGATGTTTCGTTGTATTCATATCGCATTCCCTGATCGTCGATAGTGATATTGCATCGGAGCAAGGAGAGGGGCCTTTTGTTGTGATTGTTTATTTTCCCGATAGCCGATGGTTATTCGCACTTGTCGCATCGAGGAAAACCAACGGGTCTTTTGTTATGCATCCTTTGTTATTGCGATATGCGATCTTGTGATCGCTTTATCGCAATAATAAAGAATTATTCATTTTTATTATAAGAATGATTAGTTATTAACTCAAAGGGTTTTATAATGTTTTGTTTGTTTCTGGACCTTTTGAGGAATGATAAGTTAATACCAATTTAATCTAAAAGGGACCCATTTCATATTATAGTTTTCTAAAGTAAAATTTTATGAAATGGGGGGTTGTTGTATAGCACAACAATTGACGATTCGCTGGGAGAAACAGTTATCTATGAGAAATATTGGAATATTTGAACTTTCTTTACATAGACATCTTATCAAAAAGGAAAATTCTAATATAACTAAGTATACATACATTCTGAATATAATAAAAGATATTTTTGCTAATTTCTTCTCTTGTTAAAATTAAATACATTCTAAGTTTTAAATTGGCCTCTTTTGGTTGATAATGATAAAACAAAGCACCTTTCCAACTTAGCCTTTTTTATTGACTCCTATGTCATAGGTAGAGCCTCTGCTGCCAGCAAACGTTCATAGTTTCGACAGGGATACCTTTTAACCATTTGATTGTCCATGATCCCTCCCATCTCAGAGTATGATTAAAAGAATGAATTCAAAATATGCTTTCATATTTTGTATTTCTTTTCTTTTCCATTATTTTGTAAGATAAAAAGCCATTGTCCTGGTTTGGTAGCCAGCTATTTGACAATGCCATTCACTGGTTGTAATCTAATCGAACAAGTTGGCTCGTGACGAGACCCCTTGTCTTATGCTTATAAGCCATTACCCTGTTTTGGTATGCAGTGTTGGTAATGTCGGTTAGACTATTTCCCAATGATCATGGTAAGCAGGCTTGTGATAAGACCCCTTATCTTTATATCAGATATTTTAGAATTACACTCTGAGTAATCATAAACTTGGATGAATGGGATGGACAATTTTCTCCTTAAGAGAGAATGGATGACAAGGTAAGAGTTGAAGATGCTAAGATTGAATTAGTTTTTGTTTTGATATTGATAACCATTTTGTGGCCAGTTTGAAAACAATAAAATGATTTACAGTACTTCTAAATCTTGAGAATATTTCACAAAAATAAAATGGGGTTTTGAGAATGTGAATATACCTAATTTCCTAGAAATTGTCCCTTTTGTTTAAGGCTTCTAATTTCAAAAGTAAATATTAAAACTACTTCTTTTGAGCAACTTTTCAACATAGAAAAGGTCAATAGGAGCTATTTTACAACTTTATTTCCTATTGGTCCTAAAAACTACAAATCCTACTGAAATTAAAGGAGAAGGGGTTACCTCCTCAATTGAAGAATTTCTTTAAGATGAGGCCATTAACAGGAAGAGAGTCCCTCTTTCCTGATAGATCTTGTAATATGAATGTCGAATGGCCTACCTTCTCACTGATCTGAAATGGTCCAAGCCACATCTTTTGGAATTTGGTGTGTTTACCTTTATCCTCCTGTGCTTTGTCCCATTTTAGAACTAGATCACCAACCTGCAACTGTTTAGAACTAGACGAAGCTGAATCAAATGATAACTTGATTATCTGCTGATGTTTAGCATGAGTAATTTTGGCCTTTTCTCTTTCCTCTTCTAATTTTAAAATTTGATCATGTCTGAGTTGGATAGAAGAAGAGGGGCTTTCTTCAATAAACTGAACTAGGGCTAGAGAAGGAAGCACTAGGTTGGTCGGTAATACTGCTTCTTTCCCATATACAAGATTGAATGGAGAAGTACCTATGGAGGCCTTCTGTGTTATTCTATCAGCCCATAGTACGAATATTAAAGATTTGTGCCAGTTTTTATGATTTTGTTCGATAGTTCGCTTAATAATTTTGAGTAGATTTTTATTGGTAGACTCTGCTAGACCATTACCCTGGGGATAGTAATTTGCAGAATATTTCAATTTAAATCCTCTTTTAATGGCAAACTCAAACATGGTATTTCCATAGAAATAAGATGCATTATCAAAAACAAGAGCATTTGGGACACCAAACCTGGTAATGATGAATTGATCTATAAATTCTACAATTCCTTCAGAGTTTGTTGTCTTTAACGGAATTGCTTCAACCCACTTGGTAAAGTAATCAGTAGTAGCAAGGATATACTTATGTTGTTTGGAGGACTGTGGAGTTATTTCCCCAATGATATCTAATCCCCATTGCTCAAAAGGTTGATCAATGTTGACTAGTTGCAAAGGGAAAGCTGGTTTTCTTTGTCTTCCACTGGAGATTTGACAACTTCGGCATTTCCTTACATATTCGTGAGTATCTTTGAATAAGGTGGGCCAATAATATCCAGCATGAATGATTTTGTGAGCTGTTGTGTCAGCTCCAAAATGTCCTCCGGCTGGTCCATCGTGTAGCTCCTGCAAAACCTTTTGTGCTTCAAGTTTTTCCAGGCATCTTAATAAAACTGAATCATAATTTTGCCTAAAAAGTAGGCCATCAATGATTATGAAGTTTTTTGCCTTTAATCTAATGGCCTGTTTGTTTTTATAAGAAATATTAGGAGGTGCATATCCATTTTTCAAATAAAATATTAAATCTGCATATTGAGATTCAGAATTGGTGATACTTATCTGGTTGATTTCTTCAATATGTTCTGTATCACCTGATTTTTGAATGTTTGATGCGCCTGCTAATAACCTGCAAAAACCTTGACCTCTAACAATCTTTGCTGGCTTGATTTCCAAGTCATATTCTTGAAGTGTGTAACCCAATTTGCCCTTTTCTCACCTAATTCCTTTGGATCAGTAATTGCCTACTCAAAAAAAGGAACTATAACTTTTGTATGGATTTTAAAGGAAGGTCTGTAATGGTTTGAATAGCTTTATACACAACAAAGGCTTGTTTTCAACTTTGGAATAATTTATTCTGCACCCTAAAAATTTGAACTAAAAAATGAAATCGGTGCTTCAAGTGTGATCATTAATCTGAGTGAGTACCGCTGCATAAGATGAATCGGACGCGATAGTATACAATATGAAATGATTAGAAAAATTAGGAGTATTTAAAGCGGGGGCATTGATTATTGATTGTTTGATTAAATCAAATGCTTCCTTTTCCGCAGGTCCCCATCTAAACACTGAATTTTTCTTAATCATGGTTTATAATGGTAAAATGATGTGAGAAAAATCGGGAACAAATCTTTTGACAAAGTTGATTTGACCTAAAAATGACTGCACGGATTTTTTGTTATGAGGAAATGGGATTTCAGAAATTTCTTTAATCCTATTGGGATCAATATAAATACCATATTTGGAAACAATAAAGCCCAAGAGCTTTCCTTGATTTAGAGCAAAGAAGGATTTTTGGGATTGAGTGAAATACCATACCTTCTACAGCGTTCAAAGATTTGATTCAAATCATGTAAATGGTTGGATCTCTTTTTGGAAAATACAGTAATGTCATCTAAATAGACGACTACTGTTTTGTTGATCAATCCTTTGAAGTCTATATCCTTTGCTCTTTGGATTGTAGCTCCTGCGTTAATAAGTCCAAAAGGCATTTTCTGATAAGCGTAAGTACCCCATTTTGTTCTGAAAGTAGTTTTGAGTCTATCATCAGGATGGACCAAAATTTGATTGTATCCTGAAAAACCATCTAAAAAGGACATTAGCTCAGAACTTGCTACTGAATGGAGTATCTGCTCCATGGTAGGTAATGGGAAATTATCTTTTTGGCTTGCCTTGTTTAGATTTCTGAAATCTATACAAATCCTGATGTCGCCATTTTTCTTCCTAACAGGCACCATAATGGAAACCCAGTTTGAGTGCCGAACAGCAAAAATAATCTTAGCTTTCAAGAGTTTATTAAGTTCTGATTTTATCTGACTCTTTAAGTTCGGATGTATTTTCCTCAATTTTTGTTGAACTGGTTTTTGTTCATAAAGCATTGAAATGGCATGCTGGATGATTGATGTATCGTATGTTTTTAAGTCATCATACTTCCAAGCAAAGACATGTTTATTTTTTCTTAATAATCTAAGAAATGCTATCCTTTCTTCCACAGAAAGCTCTAGTCCTAAATTGATAGTTTGAGGGTTCAGCACAGTACCGAGATTTATCAATTCAAATCTTAAGGTAGAAATTTGGAGTTTTGAATTGGTTACCTGTTTAAACCTGTCTTTAATGTCGTAGAGATCTTCAAATTTAACCACGGGTTTTGGTATTGAGTTTTCCTCATGCTTCTCTTTCATCTAAAGATCATGATCGCTTTCATCAATGATTTGATCATTGTAGGACTTGTCGGAAGTTAAGAAATGTAAGATGTCTTCATCGTGATTGAATACTCGCCAATTGGTGACATTTTTAGGAACCGATGGCCTAAAAATCAACTCTACTGAAAATCTATCTAGGCTATAATCTTCGGAAGGTAGGAGTTTAGAAGCAACATTGGTCAACAAGTCAGCTGCTGCATTCTGGGATCTGGGAATAGGTGAAATATTGAATGCTAAAAAATGAGATATAAGTTCCTGGACTAAGGACTGATAGTGCTTGAGGTGATTAGAGAGACAATGGATTGTATTTCGAACTTGTTTTATGACAATCTCTGAATCGCCAAACACTTTCAGATATTGAACTTTCAGGCCAATAGTTTTATATAGTCCTTGTATCAAGGCCTCATACTCAGTTGTATTATTCGTGCATTCAAATTATAACCTACAAAAAAGCATTGTTTTTTCTCTCTCAGGGCTAACTAAAATACACCCTGCTCCTTATCCTTCACTGGATTTAGAACCATTAAAATATAAAGACCAAAATAAAGAATTATCAACAATTTTATTTACAGTATTCTCAGCAACATTAACACATATTGATCCATCAGTTTGTGCAAAATTTTCGATTTGAGATGTGAAATTGTTTATTGAGAAAGGAGATGGTTGGGAAATATAATTGCCAAAGAATGATTCAGAAGATTAATTTCCCAAAATATTATTGTTAAATGCAATTGGTTGATTCTCATGTTCGAATTCTATAACAGTATGGGTCATGTGTTTCTCCCGATTGATTTTTATTTGATTTGGATTTCCCGTGTAGGGTAGCCACATATGAGACCAATCGGTAGAAATATACCCATGGAGCTTCTCATACCAATCCCTGCTCAAGATTAAACCATAAAACTCAGGTATATCAGCGATTAAGATATCAATTCTTTGAACTACTCGTGGATCAGCCAATAACCTGACAGTAACAAAATTTATTTCCCCTAAGACTTGGACTTTGGTTCTATCTAACTGCACAATGTGAATTGAAGACTTTTGGGGTTCTATGTTCAGTTTAGAACAAACTGAAGATGGCATTATATTAGATGATGCCCCTGAGTCAATCAAACAGTTGTGTAGATTTCGATTGTAGATTTCGTAGGTTAAGAGGAAAGGGGGGGTATGGGAAATTGATCTGTCTCCAATTAGAATCGTATCAGTAGCCTCAACTCTACCAGAAGGTGGTTGTCTTGAATCATTTGCAACCTTAACGCTAGGAAGAGGCAAAGAAGGAACTGCATTTAGTTCCTTAAGAAGCAATTTCTGCTAATGTTTTAATTTGCTAAGTTCAAACATGGTGATGTTTACCTTAGTATTCTTCATGTCATCAACGATATTGTAATCCATTGAATCCAATACTACCAACGTCTTTGATGTTGAAGGTATATTTGAGGACGATGGTTGGTTTTGAGGCACTGTTGCAGCCGGCTTCCTTGTGGGTACCTTTTCCTTTGTAGTATTAGTACCTGCACTCCTTTTCTTTGAACTTTCCTGGACAGATTCAGGGGCACTTTTTCTCGTAGTAGTCATAGGAAAAGCTTCTTGTTCAGTTTCGGTGTCGGATTTAGGCAATATGAAGTCCCACATTCCATGGCATTCAACAACTTCCTCTTCTTCGAATTCATCGGACGGTTCAATTGTTTCATCTTCTTCTTCTTCCTCAGGGTCTGAATCTGCATTGGATATAACATTTGGTGGTTTTGATTCAGGTTTCTTAAAATTCCTATATGGTTTCTTCGTTGAAGTTTCTACTACTTGCTTTTTAATTTCAACCATTTCATTTGACATTGTTTTGAGGATCTTTTGAAGACCCTCCATATCGTATGGATCTTTGGTGATTTTCTTCTTTGAATCATCCTTGAAAGACACTCTTTTGGATTTCCTATCTTCGAGAGAAGCTTTCTTTTCCAAAGCGATAATACGTTTTTCCACAGCGAGGGCTTCTTTCATGTTTTCAGCCAAAGTTGGTTTCCCAGCCCTATCTACAAAAATGGCTATATTTGAAGGTAAGGTTGTGATGTACCACTCGCTTCTAATTTGTTCACTTGGCTTGGAATCGGTGGGGATTTTATTCAAGATCTTATTGAATCGGGAGTTAAACTCCTTAATTGGTTCTCTAGATTCAATCCTTAGATTTGAAAGATCATTAATCAGTGTGGCCAAGGATCTATCATCGACATATTTGGTAAGAAACTGCTCCTGAAAGATATTCCAACAAGTAATGGATCCAGAGGGCAAGGAAAAATACCAAGACCTAGCTGATCCTTGTAATGTGTAGGGGAAAAGCCTAACTACAACACCTTCTTCTGTTACTCCTTTTAGATTAACTGACAACATGAAATTATTTGTGTTCCTCAACTAATGTTCCAGCGTCTGGATTAAACTTTGGTAACCACTTCTCAGGATAATCAGGTAATGGATGTAATGGTGTAGGCATAGTGACTGCACCAGGACTGTTCCATGGATTCTGAGCCATCTTGGGAGTACCAACGATTGTCGGTGGTGTTCCAGGTGCTTGGGGAGGAGGTGGCAATGAAGACTGAATAGGTTGTGATGTTGAAGGTGGTGATCCCTGGTGAACAATGATATGCTATGGGGAAGTGGATGTTTGAATGCACACTGGAGATGATGAGATGGAAGATGATGGAGAAAATGTCTCACTACCAGAACCTTCAGTGTTCCTTTTAGCCTTTTTCCTTTGGGGTAAAGGCAACTCAGCTGGTTCAATGCCGATTTTTTTGCTTTGAAGTCTGGTGAGAGGATGAGGTAGGTGGAATTGTGAAGTCTCACTGCCTTGAGATAATTCAGATCTCTGAGGTGATATGAAGAAGCCTTGAAGTTTCTGGATGATAGATTGAACTTCAGGGGACTCCAGACTTAAACATTCTGAAGTATGGTGGGGTTGAGCAGTGGTAGTTGATCCCTCTTCTTCTCGTTTGGACATTCGTGTTTCAGAATGCAAACGAGAGGTCCGAGGTGAGGTGGAGGGTGATTTACTCTGAGAATGGTCTGTAGGTTTTGATTTACTCGACATTCATAGTTGATCGCCCTCATTCTAGTGCCAAAAATGTTGATGCCCCGAAAATCGTTGCATCAACATCGGGGGATAACCACCCGGTCCGGACCTTAATACAGCTCCTTTTCCATTTGGGATGGTGGCTCTGACTGGATATAATGGGACCAGTTTCCCAGTAACGAATAAAAGGGGTGGATGAATGATTGGTTTTCTAATAAGTGATAATGAATGGAGGACTTAATCTATAAGCGAAAACACAAATGACTATTTTATCGCGGGAAGCTTCTATTCTTAAGTGCAATGTTTGGTGATATGTGTTCGTCAATAAGCATATAGATGACACTATTCAATAAACAAAGACATTCATTTAAATAATAATTGCTTCGTTCAAATAGTTGAACGAAGTAATTGATAAAACATTGTTACACTTCTCTTTTTATATTACTGATACATGTATGATTATAAGAATAGAAAACTGTAAACATCCAGTAGTGGAAAGTATAAAGATTGTTGTTAAAACACATGCATATATTCAATAATAGCAAGAATGATCAAACAACAATTCACATAAAAAGAATAAATTCAGACATATATAATAGTACCATATGAGCTGCAAATCATTCCCAACGTCAATCGCTATTTGAATTCTTTCTTCCGACTCAGAAATACTTTTAAATAAAGGCAATAGTGCACATCCACATAAAAGCTTTGTTATCAAAATTGGAATAATTGGTCCAGTTTTCATAAAAGAATATGTCTGAAGTACAGTAGTGCAACTTCAGGCTTAAGTCATATACAAAAACTTACAACCCTTTCTAAATACATGAAAGGGTCTATAAATACTAAATTAAACTAACAAACTACAAAATTAAAATGCTACTAAATTGGTATAACTCGATCTTGAATATCTCCCTCCCACAGAATCTGATAGTCGGCAGCATGATTCATGACTCGGGTTGTTTGTCGTTTGACTTGAGTTGGCATATTGCCAGCATTGGTTCCACTTCTTGAGGGCGGCTGAAACAAGAATTGATTTGAGCAACATAGGTGGCATCGTGTATATCGGGAATGATACACCCGATTCCATCCGTCAGGCACTTGAGGGCGACTCTCTGGCTGTATGGTTTTACTAGGAACAACCAATAGGTGTCCCAAGTTAAACTTTTAATTCATGTGATCAATCTCCCATTCTTTTCTAGCACTTGGTAACATGATTGCTCCAATGTTTTGGCCGATAATAATTTACCTGGTGTACATGGAGAGATCAGGTTAGATAAATAGAGAGTATTGTTAATCAAATCAATCAAATTGTTCGTAGATAATTTTCATCTAGAAACCACTCTCTCTGCTTTCATCAATTGGGACTGCCACTCCATGAATAGAATTTCTTTATGGGATTCTAAGATTTTAGGCAAGTTCGCTGCCTGTCCCTCATTAGTGTCCTGCCAAGTAAGAAAATCCATTAAAGTCTCATCAGCTTGCTCTAAATCTTGTCTGGTATCAACTGATTTATCTATTATAGATGTTGTTATGTCGCACAGAGGTTCAACTTGGGCAATTTTATGACACAACAATCTTATTTGTGTCATTAGTGCCTTATTAATCTGTATTGCCTCTGCTCTGAAATCGGCAGGCTGGGGAAGACACTTGAACTTCTCTACTTGAGCTGATAATTGAGCAATTTGCTCATATTTTGTTTTTACCATATGTTCATTCATTGCCTTCAATTTTGCTAATGCCTCCGATAATTCTTTGTCTCTGAATCGCTCCCGAATCTGCCCTCTATTTCTCTTCATGCAACTATTTGTTCAATTGGTTATTTCACTTTTGCTGCGTGGACAGTTGTTGTTGTAGTTGTTCTGCTTTCTGCTGTGCCTCCGATAGTTGTGTTTGTAGTGAAGCGATCGCCTGATCCTTTTCTTTCAACAAATAGGCACCAGCATATTGGGACAACTTTGTCAGGTCATCGGAAGGGTCAAATTCTTCCTTCCACACTACATTGGTTGTTACTGTTTGTTCAGGGAACAGGGAAGGTTGATCAATCATTCTCCTTTTCCGTTGTCGCTTTATTACAGCCCTGTGTTTTGGGCTATAGAAGACATCCAATGGAGGAATATCCTCCACCTGCAAAATGATTTGATCCGAAGGATCCTTGGGAATTATTCTAATTCTGTAGTCTGGGGTAGACCGTTGGTTCCTTCGCTTGGAACCTCTTTCGATGTTGTATCCTGTGTATCGGCCGCTTTGGATGTATCGGCATCCCTTGAGCTCTCAAGATTGCTTATAATTGAACCAAATTGCTGCCATTCCTGGAGCAATCTTGGGTCAATCTGAGTGTCGACATTTACCTCCTTGCTGCTCTGCTCTTGTTGCCTTCTCTGTTCCTCCTCACGTATTCTCTCCTGTTCTTTCTTTTGTGCTTCCTCTCTGTCTTTCCTTTGTGTTTCCTCTTGTTCTTTCTTCTTTGCTTCTTCATGTTCTTTCCTCCGAAGTTCCTCCTGCTCTCTTCTTTGTACTTCTTTGAAAATTTCTGATGTAGCGGGAGGTTCGTTGGTAAGTTGTTGTTCAGGCTCGCTTGATTGTGTCATCGGGACAGTGGCTAACAAATCTAGAGGCAGAGTTTGCAACCTCTGCTCTCTAAGTTTGTTAAATTCAACTAACCCGTCGTCATGGTATCTCATTTTAGTTATCGCTTGCACCTGAAATATCGACTCGGCCAAGGAGAACAGGTCATCAAACTCATCTTCTTTATGTTCAAATTTAGTGAGTTTGGCCTGGTCTAGAACATTATAGATGACTTTTTTCGGATCAAAGCGTCTTTTAGGCAGAGTGGCGAGATTTAGTATATTAATCTTTTCTGCATCTTTCTCTACATGCTTATAATCATGTAGAGTATAGACGCCACACCTTAGAGGAAAAGGAGGCTAGACTTGCTTCTTTGAATTCCTGAGAGTCTTTGTAGTCGATGCGGATGTAAGCTTATATGTTATCTCTCGAGCTAATAGTTTGTCTGGTATATACAATTGGAGGATATGAGGCCTAGCCTGACTGCCGAAAACTCTTACATAAGTGAATTTTTCTTCTCCGAACCAGGTTCCTAAGGCTGTCAAGTCAATCTCTGCTTGAGAGGAAATCTTAGGAGCAGGTTTATCAAAAATTGCATAGTAAATCGGTAGCATGAATCCATTGCAAACTTGATATAGGTGGTGTTTATAATGGGCTTTCCACAATTTCTGGTGATAGATATGAATGGGCATGGGGTCCTGTGGAGTCCATCTCCACCCTAGCACAGGAAACTCGGAATTAAAACAGAAGGTGTCTAAAACGTATGCACTAAAGTAAAATGGAGGGATGAATCTATCAGTAACACGGGATTTGTTTCTGAAGTCAAGAATCGCTGTTGCTAACTTATCCGATAATATATTTCCCTCAATCCATGATTTCACTATTACACGCTGCTTCCATCAAAGGTACCATCTCTATGGAAAATTTTGAGGAGTCATGCAACTCCCACATTCGACACATCATAGCTCCAGCATAACAATAAGGAGAACATAAGAAATCGACGGAGTACTTACCCGAAGACTCATGTTTGTGTTTCGTCGGGTTCTGTCTCCATTCCCGTATAGGCGCTGACTCAGTTTCATTTTCATCTCTAAACTTCTCCAGGAATGCTTTATTATACTTCTTCTCTGGTTCGAGCAAATGGTACATTTGTCTCAAATCATTGGGCTGAAACGAACTAAATACTCTCCCATCAATAGTGCAGAATGTTCTGTTTGTAGTTGGAATTTCTTCAACGGCCCATCTCACCACATCGGTATATGGAAGAATTTTCTCTCGAGCCGCTATCCTGTGTAGGTAGGAATCAGCCAAATCTTTTAGTGTAGCATCAGATTTCCGGCTCGATCCTGCTATAGCTTGTACCGATGTTTGCTGAGGTTCCTCGGCTTCGACCAGGTTGTAAATGCTCTGCCAAGTAGTATTACCGAGACCAAGACATGTGGTATCTGAGATTAATCCTTTTTTACTTGGTCCCGGATCGGCAGCATGTTGTCATGTTACCACAGAGGCCGAAGTTGTTCCAAACTTCTTAGATTTCTTCCCCATTTGGCTTGAATTCGCTACTACGGAGAAGCTCTGCACAAGAGATAAAATGAACGTAATGCGGAGAATAGATGGCAAAAACCAAGTATGGAAGAATTATGCCAATAAATAATGGAAGATTATCGTAGGGCTCCCCAAGATACAATCTCTGAAGGGATTTTGGCATAACTGCTCCATTAATTGGCCATTTAAACCTATCAATCGTTTAAATGCTCATCATATCCTTTATTTTCTGAATAGTCTATTTAAGCATGGATTTTATTTTTTGGCGGTTGGGCGCAAGTGAATCACTATCGGGAAGAGAAAGGATTTTAATAATAATAATCAATACAAAATGCCGAAGCCATATCAATCCTTTTTGAAAGTCGCGCTTGGCTTTATCGCAATCGGCGATCGGAGGAGGCCTTGAGCAGTTTTATTTAAGTTATTTTGGAATCCCCAATCGCCGATAGCAATATCGCTTAACTTGCATCGGGAGCTTTAAGGAGAAGACGTTTCGTTGTATTCATATCGCATTCCCCGATCGCCGATAGTGATATCGCATCGAAGCAAGGAGAGGGGCCTTTTGTTGTGATTGTTTATTTTCCCGATAGCCAATGGTTATTCGCGCTTGTCGCATCGAGGAAAACCAATGGGTCTTTTGCTATGCATCCCTTGTTATTGCAATATGCGATCGTGCGATCGCTTTATCACAATGATAAAGAATTATTCATTTTTATTATAAGGCTGATTAGTTATTAACTCAAAGGGTTTTATAATGTTTTGTTTGTTTCTGGACCTTTTGAGGAATGATAAGTTAATACCAATTTAATCTAAAAGGGACCCATTTCATATTATAGTTTTCTAAAGTAAAATTTTATGAAATGGGGGGTTGTTGTATAGCACAACAGGTTGTTGTTGTGGTGGAGACCTTGAGTTGGAACGTGCCTCTGTTGATGTCCCTTGTGTTACTAGTGCAAATCTGCTTTGGATGGCCAACTTGTAAAGATTTGACATTCTTTTTCATTCCTTTCCTACGGGAAAATCGCATAAATGAGCGTCCAAAATTGTCCCCTCCATGGTTGTTATTGGCTCATATAAATTCATGATATCCTTCCCTTGCAATGGGCGATCTTCCTCCCTAAAGCCTCTCTAATCTTCTTTAATATCACTCAGGTTTTTCATGAGAATTCTTTGGAATACAAATATCGATCCCTGTCAAAGAAAGGTGGGAACTTTATCTTATACAATACTTCACATCTACCTTTAAAATCACATACTTCATTGGTCATTATGTATGCTCTCCTCTACCAATGATACCAACTTTTGTTTCCTTTTCAATTGATTGGCTATATCTACCAAATGATATCTATTGAGTTTTTCCTTTGCAACTTCTTCCTTAGACATATGGTTAAGAAAGTTTATAATTACTCCAACCTTAGCATGGGTTTCCCCAATCATGCCCTCGAGTGTATTCATTTCTTTTTGGACCACCATAACAATTTATATCTTGTCCTAGACCAGCTCCAATTGACCCTATTGTTTGTCTACTAACTTCATATTTTATCCCAATATGTTCCTCCTAGCAGCTTTGAAAGCTTATTTTTGGGATGCTTTCTCCTCAAAACATCCAATTCAGCATCAGCTTTATCATCCTATTTTTTTGCTTGGTACATTTGTATCTTAGTGCTTTCGAGCTCTTCCTCTTTAGCCTTTAGTTCATGTTCTCGACTTGAGAGAAAATTTCGTAGATTCTTTGCATCTTCCGACATTGTCAAAGATTACACTTGCTTTATCAGTGCTTCTAGAGTCTACTAAGACTATAGAGTCTCATCTGACTTCTCTTTCATCCCTTGGAGTTGCATCTCCAATAGCATAATTCAGTGATGTACTTTTTTTCTTCGTGAGTGCATCATGTAGCTTAACACTTAACTCTTGGATTTATTTCTCTATTGTTTCTAACTCCACTGTTTGTATTGGGTGTGTATTTGGAATCTTGAGTTGTTTCCTCATTGAAGAAATTTCCCTGTCCTTTTACTCCAAAAAATCCTTATATTTCTTAAAACCCCTAAAGAACGTGGCCAAATGTATGATTTTGTCCTCTAGGTTTTAATATTCATATTTCTAGTCTCGCCTCCCATCTTCTCAAATTTCAATTAATTGTTGGCCTTGTTATATAGATCCTACAGCGTTTTGGTTGTGGACTTGGTAATCTAACATGGAAAATGGTGTCCCCGCTTTTGATTGTAACATAACCATCTTGAAAATTCCCCTTTAATAATGTAATGTTCTCTTAAGTTGCATTGGAGGAAGTGGATGATTATCCACAATTCTAATATCTCTCTTCCTCTCTTTAGAGGCTTTCTTGGTTATTTCCATAAATTGTTCTACAATTGACATGTGTCTAGGATTAGACACCTCTCTCAATTATGTTGCCTCTAATTTTGACATGGCAGAGGACATGGTCTCAATAGTAAATGCTTGTTTTGATGAGGTAGTTAGCTAACTGTTGTATAAAATTAGAGCATGTGCCTTTGTCTCCTCATCCTCTTCATCATCTTCCCCTCCTTATGCTTTACATGTCTTGGCTCTCTTGGGGTTGGACTCCCCTCCCTCATCAACCTCCATTGATTCTAAAATGATTAATTTCTTACTACAGAGGTGAGAGAAATATGACTATATTGGATGCAGGATAGCTTTGACTTCTTCCCAGGTAGACATGTTCACATAATCTTCTACAATGAGATTTGGATCATGCTTGTGGTTCTATCGATCCTTATCCTTTCTCAACTCATAGATGATATTGTGTCGATCAAACCTCTAGGCTCCAACTTGTGGAAAGTTGAACCCCTCTAATACCTTCTCTACGAGCTCTAAAACATTCCTTGAATTCACACAAAAAGATCCCACCTTATGGGAAAGGTGGAACGTGATTGTCGATTTCTTTGAGGAAAAATGTACATTATTGTCGGCAAATCTTTACCATATGTACTCCAATGTGAAAATGTGAGGAGTCAAGAATGAAAAAAGTTTGTATTGTTGGCCCTAAACCCCATAAATTCTAATGATTGTATAGTCCTTGAGAAGATACTAATCATTGACTCTAGTATCGAGGGTAAATTGTAACTTTTCCTTAATGAAAGAGGGGACTCTGGGCATTGATTGACCATGCAACGAGGTGTACATGACTGGAATAACCTTATTGCTTTATGGCTTATGGACCATGTGCAGCGACTCATAAACTGATAATAAAGCATTATGTTCATCAACCATTCTAGGTTTCAACTGCTCTAGATAAGGGTATTGTTGATGGATGAACAAGTGAACTATATAAGATTGGTACCAAATGGACTTTTCTTCCTTTCTAGGAGTATATTTCATCTGACAGAGACAATGGGAAACCAAATTTAGTGCAAGCTTTGGTGATAGGGTGACACAAGGATACCAAGAAACCTTGGATGGCCTCAATTACATAGACATCAATGTCAAGACCTAAAACTTGGGAAACCGTTGAGAAAGACACTCTTACATGGGGTCAAAATTCACGATGTGGAAAGGGGGTTGACCAGATGGAGAAACCACTTCCTTTTTAACAAAATTGTTGACCATTTGTTGTTGGACTTCAGGTGCAAGATTGATCCAATTTTCTTTGATTTCTTCATTATTTCCTTTTGTGAAATGACAGCATATTTGAAATGGCCTTCGAAGTTTTTCTAATTATCTCCATCTTGGGATGAGACAACTACTCTTTTATCTGGCAAGTATCTTTCTGCCCGTCAATAAAGTTTGGTTCTTTGGTTCTCTTTCATCTGGAACTTAGGAGAGCCTGTGGTTGATGAAGAAGTCATTGGAACAAGGTGGATTAATGGGAATATTTGGCTAACTATAGAGGTGTAGCCAGACAGAAAGGGGAATTCTCAAATACTAGAAAGACTAGTGAGAGTGTGTCATATAGCACAAGGGGATTGGGTGAATATTGTAGGGATGCTCTTTTGAAATTTTATGGACCGTTTAAATAGCTAGTGCGCATAAAAGGAGAAATTGTGGTTTCATGAACAAATCGAGATCAAATTTAATGAATTGCAATAGGG
This sequence comes from Pinus taeda, assembly GCA_000404065.3. Lineage (NCBI taxonomy): Eukaryota > Viridiplantae > Streptophyta > Pinopsida > Pinales > Pinaceae > Pinus > Pinus taeda. The sequence goes on from APFE031555603.1 coordinate 55,311, forward strand.
ATTTATCTCATGACCCTGAGAAATTGTGGTTTCATGAACAAATCAAGATCAAACTTAATGAATTGCAATAGGCATTTATCTCATGACCATGCCAAACAAAGGAATTTGGCCTTAGCATGAGATTTAGCCACAAAGAAATAGGGTTTGTTGGTCGAAGCACGCCTTTTTCAAAGGAGCATAAGGGTTCGGCCTTAAATCCAAAATTTTAGGACTTTTCATAGGGAAAAGGGTCTAACATGGTTAAAATTGTAGGAGGAAATGGAAGTTCGAGTTTACAAGTTCGTGCTTAAAATACATGGAATCAAGTAAAGTCATTTGTCAGGTGTGCGCGTAGTTGGAGAGGGACCTGGGAAATATGACAAAGCAAATGGGTCACTCAACCTTTTATAACAAAGAAAATTAAATTAGACACGTGTCAGGGTTAGATTCGACATAACTTGGGTGATGTCATGATGGAATCAACAAGACACGAGCTCAAACGTGGAGAGCTGACTGGGCATGGTGGGACCATGTGGTAGATTACATGGCAGTGAGACAAAGTTGGAAGGTGCACTGCATGGATGGCCTACATAGAGGGCCAAGTGGTGTTGGAGCAGGTGATGTGGCATCGATGACAAGCGATGTGGGGTGGTGACATGGAAGGATGGGGAACCCACGTGGAGGAACGTGTGGTGCCCTCCAACGTTGTTCAATTTTTGGCATTTGAAAAATTCAGAGGGATACAAAGGGTAGGAGGAGATGACACATGAACCACCCACTTTGCTCAATCCTTTTATCTTCCATGAAAGTTCGTGAAGAGTAGCACCCCGAGTCGTTAGATCGTCGAGGGCTTCCTCCGTAAGATCTCAAGTCATTAGATTGTCGAGCGCTTCCACCGTAATATCTAGAATGGTCTCTAGTACGATTTTTTGGAATTTTTTTGGTGGTTTTTTCTGGTTTAATTTTTATAAATCCAGCGTTATTTAAATCACAAGTTTGATGAGTAACTCCAGCGCAATCCAAGTGCCCTGGGATTTGTGAGGGCGCTGAATCTATATATACAGTTAAAAAACCAATGTATATAACACAAATCCTTTCACAACCCAATGCTAAAATCTCTTATTTGGCCATTGTTTTTCTTGCAATAATTTATCATAAAGCAATAGAATTGTACAAATTAAGCATAAATTGATCATGTAAGAGATAAAAACAAAGAATCTTATAATACCTCAAAAAATTATTATGTGAGCAACAAAATCATAAGTTCTCATGGGTTTGTTAATAGAAACCATGTAAGAGATAAAAAAAATAAAATAAAAAAGAAAGAGAGAGAATCTTATAATACCTCAAATTATTATGTAAACAACAAAATCATAAGTTCTCATAGGTTTGTTAATAGAAACTGCAATTCATTTACTCCTCTACTTGATTACAATAATGAATTTTATAAGTGAAATATCTATAGAAACATAGCACATTATTGTAAAAGAAATATAATAGTCTTACCAAGCATAGAGTTAAATCTTAGACTTTTGTGATCCATATTGTTGAATAATATTGTTTGTTAAATAATAATGTCCTTTAAATTAATCACTTACATTTCAAACCACCTAATGTGGTTCATCCTCATCCTCAGAACAAAGGTGAAAAATCAGTGGATTTTAAAGAATAAATAACAAAAATACATCAAGGTCCAGAAATAACTATTAGAAAATTAGTTACTTGATTATTAAAAAAATTAAAGAAATATAGTTATAAAATAAATGTTAAAGGAAATAATTATTAAAAATATTAATATCTATAACTAAAATATAACACTGGTTTTTATTATATTTTTCTATTATATATTTTAATAATATATATAATAAAATATATAATAATGAGTTTTAGAAAATAATGTAAAATAAAAAAGAATAATCACAATATCCTAAACAAATAAATATAATTTAAAATAATATTTATTATATTCATTTCTATTGCATATTTTTATAATATATTATAATTAAAAATAAATAATAATTGTTTTAGAATAATTATAATTAAAATACATCACTAATATCTAACAATATATATAATTACAATCTATTAGAATATTAGTTCATTTAATAATTATATATTAGAAAATATGTTAATAAACATATATTCAGTTCATTATGTTCTTAATAATCAAAGTAAGATTGTACTTACTTTGGTTATACATGAGTTGTTAAAAATTAATTATTAAATAATTAAAAATTATTGTTTATAAGATAATTATAATATAACTAATTATAGTTATTAGTTACCGTTATTAATTTAATTTAATAACTATATATTAGAAAATTATAGTTATCAAATATATATAGAAAAAATTTAGTTAGATGAATTTTAATTAATTAAAGTAAAATTAGTTATAATTATGGCAAGGAATTAAAATAATTAAAAATTAGATATTTTTTATTTATTTTAATTATATATATTAAAAGTAATAGAAATTCGAAATTCGGAGATAGTTGTTGGTGAATTAGTTACTAAATTAATTAAAATGATATTTAATTATAATCATATAAATCTTCATTGATAACAAAGTGGCAGAGGGGGGTGAAACAAGGGTTGGAATTAAGAAGACAAGACTAGAATCCAGCACGCGCTTGATTTCCAACCATCATACCTGTTGAGATTGATTACATGCTTCTCAATCTCGATAGCCTCTCTTAGCTTCCTATGGTGTAAGTAATCAACCCTAACAATGACTTTGGAATCCTCGACGCAAATGTGGGGTTTAGATTTCTTTGCATGTTCAGCTAGAGCTGATGAGCGAGAACGACTGTGCCTAATATATGTCGCATGTTCTCGGATTCTCTGGTTAATGGAGCGACCAGTTTTTCCAATGTAAGAAACCCCACATGACCAAGGGATCAAGTAGACCCCTTCCATGTCTCTAGGGTCTACAAGGTCCTTAACAGATCTAAGAGTTTATTTTATTGATGGTCAAGTTCTAGTATGAAAGAGAGTCTCTAACATAGATTCTGCTAAAGTAATTTGTGTGCAAGAAGGAGGCTTGTGAATTATGGCATTGAAAATATGCTCACATTCATTACAAATCCTTGTCTAAAATGAAAGAAATGGTTACATGTTTGTTGGAAATCCTTGGGTGGTTTTTTGTACTATGTAATTTTCATTGATGATTTCTCCTTAAAGTTGTGGATTTATTCCTTGAAGACAAACGATGAATTCTTTAATAGGTTTTAGGAGGAATTCAAGGATCAAGTGGAAAATTTTACATGAAAAAAGAATCAAAATATCAAGGTTTAATAATGATGGAGAATATACCTCGAAGGAACTTATTGAATTCTATAGGGATGTTGGAATTAAGAGGATGTTGATAGTCCTCTACAACCATCAACAAAATGATATTCGTGGGAGAAATAATAGACCCGTTATGAAAGCTACTACAGCGATGATTCATGATCAATCCTATCTATGTTTTATGGGGAGAAGCCTGTCAGACAAATTTTTATGTCCAAAATAGAAGTCCTTGCGATGTATTAGGGAATAAGACTCTTGAACAAGTCTTCACAAGTGAGAACTCAAAAGTTGGACATTCGAGAATCTTTGGTTGTCTTGCCTATATTCATGTGCCCAAGGAAAAGAGGACCAAGGTGGAACCTTGTGGGAAGAATGTCTTGCCTATATTCATGTGCCCAAGAAAAAGAGGACCAAGGTGGAACCTTGTGGGAAGAAGGAACATTTATTGGATACAATGAGACTATGAAGGCAATGAACCACTGAGATTAGCAAGGATGTCACTTTTGCTGAGAATGTTTTCTTATGGAAGTCTAAAGAATCACACTTGTATATTAATGTTGAGGAGCAAGAAGCTCCCAAGGATGTGGGATCAAGACTTGCAGATCAAGGATTTGTGGATCATCCTTAAGATCAACAAGAAGAGCCTGAAGGACCAAATGAACCTGTGGACCCGAATTGTACCAAAAACCAAGAGAAATTGGCATAGATTGAAAGAACATTTCAAGAAGTACAATGTTCTTTCAATCTATTCGTTAGCTCTAGTGATGCATCTATTTACTAACAACTGCAGGTTTTAGTGTAACGACAATCATGATCCCAACACTATGGGTCTACAGTGAGCTACAATAGACTAAGCACTACAAGTGTATGGGGTTTTTTTATAGTAGTTTCATTTAGTGATCAAATATAAGGGACGCACAAACAAGTTGACAAGCAAACATGCACTATTATGGCATCTTTTAATATCATGGCGGTCAACATAGTAGGTCAACTTGGGAGATATATAACATTTCCATATAAGCTCTAATTGATGCAACAATCTATCACAAAGGGGCTGACATGGCATCTTTTAATATCATTGTGGTCAACATAGTATGTCAATTTGGGAGATATATTACATTAACATGGCATCTTTTAATATCATGGCGGTCAACATAGTAGGTCAACTTGGGAGATATATAACATTTCCATATAAACTCTGATTGATGCAACAATCTATCACAAAGGGACTGACATGGCATTTTTTAATATCATTGTGGTCAACATAGTATATCAACTTAGGAGATATATTACATTTCCATATAAACTCTGATTGATGCAACAATCTATCACAAAAAATTCTCAATGTAGGTCTTAGAATATCGAATAAAGGCTACTCTGATTGATGCAACAATCTATCACAAAAAATTCTCAATGTAGGTCTTAGAATATCGAATAAAAGCCTTTCAACAGTTAAAAGGCACCGTTAAAGTGCTCACTGAATCTCGTTAGAGCTTTCGCTACCCAATAAGGTGGATTCACTAAATCCCATTAGAGCGTTCGCTTATAATAACATAATAAGATTTAATCGCAAATCCCGCTATCCCAAAAAGAGAAAAGGGACCTGTTTTTATCAAAGGAGATGGTGGGGTATTTCTTTATCCAGATTTCATACTGTGATCTCCGTCTTAAAATTCCTATTATGATTCGCTGTGGTCTCTGTCTTAAATTCTTACTGTTTTTCGCTGTAGTTTGTCTTAAATTCCTATTGTTATTCTCTTTGGTCTCGCTCTAAAATTCCTATTCGCTATTCGCTGTGGTCTCAATCAAAATTCCTATTGCTACTCCTACTCGCCACTTGAAGCTTCATCCCCAAAACCTAAATGATAGAGGCATTTCCATGCAGACTTGAACCACCACCAACATTTTAGTTCGAATCAATTACCACTTCAAGGCAAATTCCCCCATCAAAAGAAAAGCAACTTCATCCATTTCTAAGGCACATTCATCCATCAGAAAACAAAACAAAACAAAAAGCAATTTAAACATTTCTGGTTTAAAAATTGTTCGTTCAAAATGATAGATAAAAATAAACGCAATTTGAAGATTCCTAGTCAATATCTAATCTAAAAATTGTTCAAACTGTTTCGGAAACTGTTGAGCAAACGGTAGAGTCACGTACTATCTCTATGCGATTGAGGTTTTATAGATATGACGAACATGGATTATTTTCAAGCATAATTCCCCCACTTCGCTGATTACGAGCATGACATCCGTTAAACGACCTAAAATTTGAAATCCCAGGGCACAAGATTGTCCGATTAAAAGAGACAACTGATGTCCAAGTAGCCCTTTCCCTAGATTCATATGATTTCCTCCTACCGCGTAGCCCAGCAAGTCCAAACAAAATACTGCAACTGATTGTTCATTGTGGTAACCATTGAAATAACAAATCATTCTACCCTGAATACACATTTGACTGAATATATACACGAAACAGAAGATTATTTACTAGTCAATAAGGATTAAACGAAAAGTTTAATGGAGAGAACATTTCAATATGGTAAACTACAAAACTACATACCAACAACATAAATGATTATTACAGCACAAAGTAATGACAAAGTTTAATAAGATGACACATCAACCCCAAAGTACAGACAACATAACAGAAAGGGACTGTTACAAAATAAAAGTTGAAACAAACAAGTAATTGCTCATTCACAAAATAGTGAGCTCCGACCACCACTGAAATACACAACTCTTCATTCAGTGAGTCTTCACTGCAACCCTCAAAGTCCTAAATTCAATTTGCTGAGGAAGCAAATTCCACCTAGAAAGAATATCTGAATCAGAAAAGTTTCAAACCCGATAGCTGAAAACTCCAGCGACAGACTTTGAAAGAATTGACAGAAAGGATTACTGTAATTTAAGTTGTACAAAATGGAGAGAAGACATCAATAAATAAGATATCACCTAACTATGGACATTTCGCTGGAATATTTAAAGAAAGTCCAAAATTCATTGGCCATTGGTTCGACAGCATCAGTGTTTTACATGGTAGATCTTCATGGATGACTTTTAAGTAAAGATGTGTAGGCTGGAAAATGCACTAAGATTGGCAACGATCATGGAACAATAAATAATGTAACAGATTGCATGAAGACTGCAATCACCATCTTTCTCTCGAATTCAACCTGCAAGATACCAGAGTATCCAATATAGAGTCAGAATAAACTGAAATTTGCCTGCCAGATCCCAAATTGACATGAGACAATTGCACATTTAACCAAAGTGATCAATAATCAAAGGTACTATTGTATGCACTTAATAAAGTTGACAAACCTGTTTCTTTGTTGAAAACTCCTCTCCCGGTCAACATGTACCCCTCTCTGGCCTTCATTGGAGCTCATCCATACATCTGCTGCCATAACTTCCCCACCTCGTGACCTAGGCCTTTCCAATGAATCATGGCTCCTTCCACCATCTGAGAGCCCTGACCGAGAACCAGGTCTTTCTGAATATTCAAAAGGTCTTCCCGCTGCAGATCCAGGTCTACTATCCCCACCTCTTTTCCCAAAACGAATCTTATCATCCAAATCTCTGGTCAACCGTTCCAACTGTTTTTCTTTCAGCTTAAGCTCTTTCACAGTGAGTTGCATTTTGTCCATATCTAGCTCCTCTAAAGCCAATCCATTCATTTGAGCTTCATCCTCTGCAGATTTTTTCAAAAGTTCCTTAAGAAAATTCACTTCTTCCTTCAACTTCCGCTCCTCCTCTGTCTCAGGTCTGGATAAGGGTATTATTTAGAAATTTAGAATAGCACATAGCAAACAACTAAAGGATGCAAAACATGAGAGAGAGAAAGGAGGGATATAGCTTTCCACCCATATTTTGAAATACCATAGCAGTACATATGCACAGAATTTTAAAAAGTGATAAGCACGATAAGAAAAACCCAAACAAGAATGATCATCTTGAAAACACGGGATTTAAAGCTTAAGATGAAAATTAACAAACCTACTGACAAAAAATAAACCCAGCTGGACAAAGCACGTACGAAATAAAAACTAAGGTATAAACTATAAACCCAACTGGACGAAGCACATACCGAATAAAAAGTAATGATTTTCATGCACAAGTGGAAGAACGAATAGAAGTGTTCAAAGGGAAACATGATGAACACCATAAATCATCAAGTAATGAGATTTTTCAAATTTATGGGTACTACCTTAAGGATCCAAGTAATGATTCTGGAGGTGAGCTGAGACTGAAAGTTTATTGGGGGGTGTAGTAAATAACCTAAGGCCAATAGAAACGATTATATTTGAAGCTTACTATTTTGATCCTGACGTATAAAATGAGAAATCCAAGTTGATCTACAACTTGAGATTCTTCCACAGTCCAATGTAAGATGAGTTTAAAGTTTATGAAAGTAGGCAGAGTGCATAGTGAATATGAATATCATACGACTAGTTTATGCAATAATAAATATGCCATAATGGAGCATTTAATTAATCAAGTGATCAAGCAAGAGCACAAGTAAAATAATTTCTCTCACTGCTCTGGTAGCCAAACTATCAAATCAAGTTTGGAATGACAAAATTCAGAACAACCTAACCCCTAATTGTAAAATACCGAAGGAAATCACTTTAATGTTTATTCACAGCTCCACTCACAGCAGTCAATTAATAACGTAACAACATAGTTTTCAAATGGGATTCATTATAGTCCCATAAAGACTATAAAAAAGATAAAGTGCTCCGACAAATTCCATTCTAATGATCAAAGTACGTAATTGGCACGCTATTTATCCCAATTCATATATGGAATATAACCTAGATGTACTACTCTAATATATGCTTCATGTACTAATCTGCCTATTGTATTCCCTTACCATAAAGTTGACCAAATTACATTTGAGAGTGCATTATTGATGGGCAGTATATAAAATTAGTTGTTTACAGCATTCAAGGGTGCTGGGGGAAGGCAGGGTTTGGAGTGGTACGAAAATCAAATTCAACAGAAAATACAAACGAATTAAAGAATTATATTCAAACGTGTTTGGGGGAAGGCAGGAATTCGAGTGGTACAAAAATCAAATTCAACAAAAAGAGCAAACGAATTAAACAATTCTATTCAAACGTGTTTGGGGGAAGGCAGGAATTGGAGTGGTACAAAAATCAAATTCAACAGAAAGAACAAACGAATTCAAGAATTCTATTCAAACCTGTTTACTCCGCGATGCTCCAGCTCAAAATCCATTTTGCGCCAGTCCTTTCCCTTCTGTTCCAGCAAAACTTCGCGTGGTTTCGCACCTCCAAAGGGATTAACCTTAGAACGAGCCTGAGGGGGTACAGCATCAGTGGGAGGACTTTGCGGGCGGCTCGAGTGGGAGCTGGTGGGACGACTGGAAGTTCTGCTCTCAATCTCTGAGTCGACTTTCTTCCAATCGTCACCCCTCTTAGCCAAAACCTCCTCCCGGGGGCGAGCATTTCCGAACGGATTTGACTTCAGCTTCGTCTTCGGTGCATCGACCTCTGGAGCGTCTGATAAAGATGATACCTGCAATGTATCATTCCTTGGTCGACTGGGCGGATTCAATACAAGCCGAGGCCTTCCCCTCTCGCTGTCCTTGTCCCTGTTTGAAAAACCAAAGCCCTCCCCTCTCCTACCACCCCATCGCTCGGTGTTCATGGACCCGAACGATCCAGATCTGTGATCGCCCAAATCGGGCTTCTTCCCAACAGCCCAATTGTCGACCTCATCTGCTCTGGACCCCTGCCCACCGGCATCGTATCTGGAAGCCTGTCCACCAGCATCATACCTCTCCCTGTTACTTCTGTTAAAGGAATTCACTGGAGGCGGGGGAGCGACTTTCTTCACGGATGCCCAATTGTCCACCTCATCGGCTCTGGAAGGCTCAAAATCAGTAACCCTACTCTGTGGTTTCCGGTCATCTTCAAACCCTCCACCAAAAGCTCTCCGGTTGGAGCCATATTGCCCATCACCCTCATCTCTAAAACCCCCGCCTCCTCCTCCTCCCCCTACTCTCTTCCCGTAGTCCCGGAATCCGCCGCCAAGCCGCCCAGAACCGCCGTAATCCGCCTCATCAGCCGACCGCTCACGGGGACCAGTGGGCAGCATCAACATCTCCTCCGCAGTCAGGCCCTTGGATCCCGAAGCAGCAGCCGCCCCGACACCACGGGTTCGCCCTCCGGGCCCGACATACACCCCTGTGGCGAATTCCGAAAACGATAAAGTCTGTCCCTTGTTCTTTTTCTTCGGCTTCCCGACCGCCACCGCCTCTCGGAGGCTTGGGAAACTCTCCGCTCCGCCACCTGCAGCCACTGTCGAGCTGCCACTCTCCGCAGTTTCCTTGGCTTTGGCCTCTGCCTCCGCATCCGCTTGTTCTGCCTCAGCTGCCCATGCGCCCGGCCCCCACGGCTTCGCCATCAGGTCGCACGATCGAAACTCACACAGTTGAATAAAAGAGAACCAACAAACTAAGCGCTCCGCTCCTCACCGGAGCGAAAGCACAAGATATCGAATGAGTTCTGCTCGCTCTTTAACCAAATATACTCTCCGCCCAGATGATGATAAAACTGGACTTTAATTTATTGCGAGATCCGGCAATGTGAGTCCGTGGAAATATCGTCACTGTTCTTGCTAATGAGAACGCATTCGTGTTCTTGCTAATGAGAACGCGATAGGAATTGTTGGCACAAATCTTTGCGCTGAGAGGAATATCCTTTTGATTGGTGGATTGATATTTTAGTACTCAAGGTCCTATTTAAATATACATGTATATATACATATATTTTGAAAGTGTTTTTTTTTATTGATTTTAAGTAGGTCGGTATTAAGTCAAATTGAGATTTTTTTATTGATTTTAAGTAGGTTGGTATAAAGTTAAATTTAGATTCTTTGAAATTAAAATTTTTAATAGGTTAATTTTAATTATTTAAATTCATATTACGAAATTTAATTTGGTTAAATAGAAATACAATTATAATTTTTTAAAATGGAAATAATTTTTTTTAATATTGATAGGTTTTTTTTTTAACTTGGAGGAATTTACACGTAATTACTAGTAAATTTCAAGATCTTATGATGTCTTTTTTCTTGTAGAGCAGGTTATACGGGGAGATTTGAATCTGAGCCTTTGGACTTTCAACAATTTCACATTTTTTTGATTAATCAATTGAGTTGTCTGGAACTTTAATATTGTTAGATTTAATTTTAAAATGAATTTATATTTATTTAGTTCTTAAATATTATTTCATATTTTTATTTTTTATATTTTTTAATGTAATGTTATGTGACAATATTTACTTTATATATACTAGATTGTAAAGATATTTATATTAATCAAAAATTTGCATAAATAATAAGGTTATAATGTTAAAAGAGTATGTTTTATGTTTGCTAATATTACCAATAGGATGTTATGTTTGTATTAGTCTTTCTTTAGCATTGATTAAAATACTCATATGGTTAATTAAGAATTTGGAATAAATGAAAAGATGATAGTTTGGGCATGTTTTAGAAGTGAGTTAATAATTGGATAGTGTGTTAATTTTTTTACTCATTCTTTTTTAATTCGATAAATGGATATTCTTAAAATGGGCTGAAAACTCTTAAAACCTTTAAGACAAAGTTTCGTGATCAAAATATTCATGTGTTACTAAACCTTTAAGACAAAGTTTCGTGGTCAAAGTATTCATCAATCAAGTGTTACTAAAACTCTTTCAAATATGGCAAAACATATCATAGTTCGGTTGTCCACCAACAATGAGGATAGTGATCACTCTCTACTATTTGCAAATGCAAGCTAACTCATCACCATTATTTAAGGAAAATCACACTCCTTGAAATAACTCATTAGTGATCCATAAAACAAGGGATGTAATACCCCACTCCTCACCCCTTTAATTTAAGCTTGTTTATATTGTAATTATGTTTTTCATTTACCGTGTGTTGCTTGATACCATGAAGTAGTTGTCATGGTAAGTTTGAACACTGAGAAACATGATCATTTGAATGTTAATGAAATGTTCTAAGGTCCACAGATGGGGAGGACATCAATGGGGCTATGAGTCCACCAAAGGAAAGGGTAAAGGGGTCTAATGTAGGGAATGACCTATGCCTTATGATGATTCATTGTTAAGTTGGACTCAGACCCTAGTTTAATAAAGAAAGGGAAATATCAAAATGAGAACATGGTAATATTATGTAAAAGTGCCTATCTCCTTCTTATGTGGTAAGTATCTCCTCTATACAAGCCATGGCCTCCTATATTGTAGTCATTACCTGCTATGTTTAAGGAATCAAGAAAGAAGTGGAAGAAATACTCTTCGTTTTCAACCATTCACTCAATTCATGCATAGAAATTATAATCGGAAGATGAAAGCTTGGGAAAAAGAGAGATTTTGATAAAGCAAAAGTCAGCTAATATATGATCCATGGAGAGATGAAAGAAGAGTTGCTATGTGATATTAGACGCCAATAGAAAGTTGTTAGATACCATTTCCAATCCCTAAAGGTTGTTGGCTTGTTAGGCTATCTAAAGATCCATAAAATCAATGTTCAAGAAGCTTCCTAATATTAGAAATGAAATCTAGAAGTAGGCAATGGCTTTAAGCTTATCTTGACCAAACCAAAGAGCGTAAAGAAGAAGGGAATACCTAAGGGACTAAAAAGCAAAGGAAGGATGACTTACTATGCTATGTGGAGCAAGGGAATGAGTGGAAAGTGATGTGCTAGTTGACGGATGCATTAAAATTTTAATAATGAGTTGATGGGCTAGTATCTTGGAAGCCTTTAGTGGTTAGTATCTTAGAAACTTTGATAAAAATTTTGCATTGGTAGTCTCATAGCATAGCATAAGGGTGACATTCTATAGCAAAATACTCTTTGATTGGGAGGAAATCAATGGTCCCATAGGTAGTGGCCTTGAAGCTTCATCTTTGAAAATATAAATGTATTTTCTCTACTTTTTGTTTATAAATTTAATATTATAGATTTAAGAGTACAAGGACTCCATTATCATTGTATTTTGAATGAATATTTATTGTAGATGATGTATATTGAATTTGCTTAAAATATATGTGGCAAAGTTTTGGAATTTCTTAGTTGAAAACTATATGACAAAAGGATTGTGTAAGATAATGGTTTTTGTGTTCTTTTAATATTGGTTTTTAAAATTGTGGTCCCCATGGTACTCCTAATAAGTTGTTAACAAGTTTAATTTTGGAAAGATTGGAAGAACAAATTTCATGTAGGTGTGTTTCTTCCATGTAATTGTTTTTTCTAAATTTTTGCCATTGTAGTTTGGAATGGACTTTGTTGTACCAATGAAATGGATTCCTAAATGACTAAACCTCACCCTACTCTTTAAATATTCACCTTTTTTCTCACAAATTATGATGTGGGCAGGTGTCATTTTTAGTATAAAGTCTCTAGATATGTATGAAGCCTATCTCAACATACATTTCTAGAGCTTAATAATTCTATCCACTCTCCACCCTAGTTCTATTGGGGTGTGGCACTATCCACATTAATGGCAAGATTCCCCACCACCTGAAAATGGCATTTCCTCCAGCCTTGATTAGTGGGGATGGGAATGTCATGTTGATGGCCCATCTAATATCTCATATTCTCCCTCGATCAAATGGGGGAACTGCAAGCACATAATTTGTAGTTTGGGAAATGCAACTTATTTATTAGAGCATTTTTGCGGGAAATATGACTTATTTAGTTATCCTTGAGAAACCGATGGTCACATCCTCAAGATTGCTAGTTGGCCTCTTGAGACTAGTAGTCATGTTTTGTAGTGATTCATTTGGGCTCATTTTAATGAATTTTTGGGTTTTAAGGATTGGAATGAAGATTGAATGGGTTACTAATTCTATGAAAGTGTATGCATCTAATGAATGAGTTTATGAGTTTATGATATGAGGTGATGGTTTTTAGTGTTATCTAACTTTGTTTGATTTCTTTGTTAGCCTCTCAAAAAAGACTTACTCAAATCCACCTTACCTTCACAAACTTGGTTGTTGTGCATGCATGGGGTTTGGAATAGTTCACGTATATCCTAGAAAGTTAAAGGAATTGTTTAGCTTTATTTAAAATTGAAGTGTTTCTTTAAAGGGAAAATGAACCCAATTCCCCTTACCTTTTTTAACACATGAGAATGCAATGCCTATTAATGGTATGATTATCATGAATGGATTCAATGAATATTTTGAATCATTCACTATTATATATAATGAATTATTCCATACTTTGTGCTAACATTATTAATATGCACTTTAAGGTACTTAAAACCCCTATACATAGCCATGAATATGAAGGCTTTGAGGTGAGAAGCTTGTAGGTGAATGATTTTTTCCCAAATGTTAGATAAGACTAATGAACATTGGATTACTCTTCTAAGTAATGTATTAAGTATTTCATGTATTTGTTTGTAAATCGTTGATTTCAAAGCCTCGTAGCTACCTTCATAGCTACCTTTGAAGAGGAAGCAAAACCTAAATTTTGTAATATGTCATGTCATTGTAAAATAATATATTAATAGTTCTTTGAAGCAAAGCTACAATGTGGCATGATTTCTTATGTATTATTAAAGGAATGATGTCAATCATGCTTATTCAATATAATCATGAAAATGTATGATGAGGTACATTTTTTTTTCCACTGAAGAAAGTAAGATGAGGTATATTTTCACTCTTTGGATTTGCTTGGCATACAGATCATGAATCCATGTTATATTGCATAAAAGAAAGTATCTAGACTTGTAATGAAAATATTTCAAGTTTGTATGTTTAGAGAAATGTTTATCTAAAGTTGTTTTTAAAGATTGAAAGCTTGACTTATGTTATTTAATATAATCGGAAACATTTTCCTTGTATATATGAATTAAAGTGTTTAATATTGAAATGGTTTGACAATGTGGAAAATTGATTACCACATCATTGCCATCAATGCATATGTATACCAACAAACCCTATATTTTGTTGTGGATAAAAGGATATGTAATTATGGACTTTCACTCATGTTCTATGTCTTTAAGTTTTAACTCATTAACCTATTCTCTTCCATCCAAGGAAGACAATCTCTCAGTCAATCAAAAGTTGTTTTAGGTCTTACTTTAAAATCAAGTAGAAGTATCATTTTTTTAAACAATGGGAAAATCTAGCATAACTCAATTTTTGAACCAACAGTTTGGACAACCATCACTGGTTGCTATTCGTGAATGCAGGCTAACTCATCACTGTTATTCAAGGAAAACAATGCCACCTAGAATTATCATATGGTGGTTTGTAAGGGAGCAGGCTTTCACTCATGTCAGACGTCTTTAGGTCTTGGGTCGTTAACTTGTTTCCTTACGTCCAAGTAAGACAAACTCTTAGAAAAGTAAAAGCAATTTTAGGACATACTCTAGGTCCAAATAGAAGTATCACTACGACAAAATTCTTACCAAATTTGAGAATAAAATTTAATTTAAAAAATTGAGTTTATTTGCTCCCATTATTTTAATAACATTAACTAAAAGGTTATTTTTATATGAGACTAATATTAATTAGAAATTTTCTATAAAACATAAAAAAATGCTAAATAATCATAAATAATTATTCTTCAACTTAAAATATCTAATAAAATATTTATTTTTGTTAATTTCATACTTTAATCTAGAGTATTTACATCCAAAATGAATGTCTAAATTTAGAAAATTCTATTATTAATGATATCTTATTTTATTGTCAAGGGTTCATAGCTTGGATGGTTGGACAAACTTTTGTTCTCCTCCTCACCTAGGTTCAACTCCCACAAGTGACATGTTTAGCCTATTGTAAAAAGGTTAGAAAGGTAGACACCCTCTGGGATAGATGTCCACTTTAGTGTGCCTCTAATGTCAACCCTTACTAAGTCACTAGTTATTGGTATATCTAGCTTGCAAGTTGTTGGTTATACTCTTAGGTTATAGTGACAATCCTCAACCCCTTACTAAGTCACAAGTTATTGGTATATCTAACTTCTAAATTATTGGTTATACTCTTGGGTTATAGTGGGAACTAACAAGTTTGATCATGGGCCTAGGGTAAATCTACAATGAATTACCAATTTCCATAGTTAAAAAAGTAATTCTCGCTCTATTATAAAAATTATCATTAAAAATTTGAAATTACACTGTAAATCATTATAATAACTTTAAATGACATGAAGGTGTATAAATTTATTAGAAGTATCTTTTATCAAAGTGAAAATTGGTTTTCTTACACATCTATCGAAGTTGAAACCATATCCACCCAAAGAGATCGCTTTTCATAGGCTTATTAGCAAAGTCTAACCCTAAAGTGTCGAAGTGAATTGACCCGTGACCTCTCATTAGAAAAATGTTTTAGCAACAAAAACTTAACCAACTAAGCAAACCTTTAAAACTAATAAAATATTTAAATCTTATTTATATTAATATAATAATAAAATAAATTCCTTTTAAATTACATGGCCACTTATATGCGCTATATCCCATCAGAGGGGCCAATGTGAAGGTATATGCCCTTTAATCGAGAAGGTGTCCTATCTTTTCAAATGCCCATGTAGATTTAATGCATCCCTACCTCGCGCAAGATGTCCTATCTCTTCAAACACCCATGTAAACCTAATGCATCCATACCTTGTCAGTTCACCAAAACAATGACAAGGATAACCTGACTTTAGAGAATTGCCCTACACCACATTATCATGTGGGCCTAAGGCACCAAATTCCCATGCATGTGTAGTGACTTGTCTATTCCATTAGTAATTTCATAGCTATGCATGCCCATGGAGACCAATCTGCCTAAGCATGTCCACGGATAACGACAATGAGAAGGCTGAGAATGATGAGGTATATGCCCTTGGTTTTTAGAATTGTTTTTTGACATCACCAATGATTCACAATTCCATTTACAATTGAGTGTTATTTGTATTTTTATTAATAATTAAATTTTGATATGAGAATCTTTTTCATATTAAAAACATTACAATATTTATATTTATTGTTATTGATCTAATGTGTATTGATATAATCTTGAACTTTTGATATGTCATTACTTCTAAATAAAATTGGATTACTTGAAATAATTAATTTTATGTATGGATGTAAAATTTAGCATTTATGAAATGTCTTTCAATTTTATACTTTTAATATGGTTTTTTATATTTAACTAATTAAAATTAATTATATGTAATATTTTAAAATATATAAAAACCTGAGTTCTTTCATATAATTAACACCCCCCAGTTACACAAGTCATGTTCTGGATCTGACAACCAAACGAAAAGTGAAGGAGCTGAAGGGGAAAAATGGTTAAGTCGAGAGCAGGCGCGGCAGGTTTCGTTATTGGATCTAGGGTTCCAGAGCACCTGTTTTGCGCCGACATTACTCCAAAACTCACACAAATCTGTGGTCTGAACAGGGCTCAGTTGGAAGTTTCCATACTCCAAGATGTTTCCCCATGGCGTGAAGATGATCCGCTGAATGGTAAGGGCTTTTTTGTCTGGATACACGAAAAACGGGAGCTGGGGTGTATCTTTCCCTCATGGAAGCGGTACATTACCAGCGTTTCTTTGTCGCTCGGATCCGGCAGATCTCCTACAGCTTTTGGCTGGCTGTGGTGCCGTCAAGCATGCCCAGGATCGTTTTCCAATGGCAAGGGCGTTACCTTTACTTGTGGGGGAAGTATGGTGGCGTCTTCAGGGTTTTATGTGGGCTTCTCTCCACAGATCTGGATGCCCTTTCATGTGTGGCAGAGTTATAGCAGAGAGCCTGAACGTTTGACCATGGTTTCTTATGTCCTCGACGCCCCCTATGGACCCTGGATCGGACCCGATGTGGAGAAGGATCCCACCGAACCAAACCACAGACCCCCGCCTCCATTGCTTTATGACAGATCATGCTTGCAATCATCAGAGAACGCTTTCCTCAGTCTCGAAATCCCTGCCTGTGCCCACGGTGTGCGGAGTATTCCAGGTTCGATGCTCCATCCCGGTTCGCTGTGGACTCGATCGACAGTTCCAGGGCAAACATTGAACGAAAAAGCAGCGGGTCCAGAAAGGGGAAGGAGTTGTGATCTGGTTTCGCAGTGCTTCAAAGACCCCTTCCTCGATGCAGTGTATCAAGTTTTCCTCAGAACAACAGAAGGCAAACATTTATGCCTACAGATCTGGGGAATCATGAGGGTTCTGGAGCTCAAAGAGAAAATCCAAGATAAACTGGGTATCCCAGTTGCCCTTCAAATTTTAATTTTTTCTGGGCTTTGTATGCAGGAACATCTCACTCTCCAGCATTACAAGGTAGCCCAGGACTCAACAATCACCCTCAATCATCGTTTGCGAGGTGGGTCAAAGGGTTCTTCATCAAAACCTACAGGCACATATCGTGATGCAGCCAAAGGGAAAGCACCTCTAAAGGGGAAAGAACCTGCAGTAGTCAATCCATCGCCGGGGCAGTATATAGTGGATCAAATACCAGAAAGCCCCTCCATCTCGCTGGATCTTCCAGAGGTACAATGCATTTTTACAGATCTGGCAAAAAAAATTGTTATTTGTAGATTTAACGGCTTCTGGCCTAAAACTGAGGCCCTGTATGAGTGGATCCATACGATCTGGACAAAAAACTGCCAGATCCACCTCTGTTCGAAGGGTTTCTTCATAGTAATATTCCATGAAGTTGAAGAAAAGGAAAAAATTCTCAATGAAGGACCACGGTTCTGGGGCAGTGCAGGTTTATTTGTCACCCCATGGTTTCCAGATTTTGACGCAAACACCACGGTGGTATCAAGGATGCCAGTATGGGTAAGATTGCATAACTTACCTTTACACTTTTGACACTTCAAGACTTTAACAGCCATAGGGAATACCCTTGGGAAAATGTTAAAGATTGATACAGATAGACATTTAAAAGGAATTTTTACTTTTGCTAGGATATGCGTCGAGGTAGATCTCAGTCAAGGCCTACCAGAAAGTATTTTCCTAAACTTTAACAATACTCAGTGGAAACAACCCTTGGACTATGAGAATACAGCATTCAGGTGCAGGGGGTGTCAACAAACAGGTCATTTGCTCAAAGCATGTCCCAGCAAGAGCAAGCCACAACAAAGGAAGCCCAGAGGATGGCAGAATTTAGATGAAGTCTTAAACAGGAGAACAGCAAGAAAGAAAGCCCCTTCGGTAACAGAAGAGGAAGAAACAGAGGCAGAAGAGGATGATATCACCATTGAGGAATTTGAAACAGAAAACCAGAAGGAAAATTCAGCAACCAACAAGGATCCATAGCCACATACAAATTAGGTAGAGGCCCAGAATGACAAAACAGAGATGAAAAACGTGGATCAGAACACAGGAGGCAATAAACGGCAACACCATTCAGATACATCAGACTCAGACAAAGAATCAGGGCAGCTGACCGAACCATCTCAGTTAGTCATTGTTTCGACCGAGCCCACTCTGGGTGAGTGGCGCAAGGTCGAAAAGAAAAAGGGGCGAAAAACTTGATGCATGAGTCTTGCTCACTGCTGGGGCTTTTTTCTCCCTTTTTTCCTTCTCTCTCCTTCCTTTTCTCTTTCTCTCTGTACGCGTTAGTCTTCTAACGTAGCGTCTGGGTGCGTCAGCACCAGTGCCCTTGTGGCAACTGCATTTGAAAGTGTAACTTTTCATTATATTTTTAATAAAAGGTTACTGATTTTTTTCTTGGAAAAAAATATATATATAAAAACCTATAATTTAACTTAAATAATATTTAAGCAAAATTAATTATATTTAATATTATATATATATATAATTTAAATAATATTTATAAAAAAAAATTAATATTATAAATTGTGAATGTGAAAGTTATAATGGAGGCTTATATATATTTATATAATATTTAATCTTAATTTCATATCCAATAACAAATACTATTTTCAATTGATAGAGGATTGTACATATCATCATCTTCACATCACAATTGGATGGTTGGTAGGGTTCATGTTAAATAAAATTTCTTATTGTAAGGCTCCTTTAGGGGATTTTATTTTCATGTGTGTACAAAGAACAAAATCAAATCATAGTTCGTCTTTCAAATGAGTGATTCACTAAACTAAGCTTTTCTATTGGAACACGTTAGTTATTGATAATCATTCCTTTTACTTAGAAGATTTTTAGGTGAGCCATATATAATAGAATTTTTTGATGTAACAATTCTAGTTGTTTATTATTTTGGACCTATATGGGCAAGGTCTTAGCTCTATAACACTATTTAGGAATATAAAATTGTAACTTATTTTAAAACTTTCTCATAATTTTTATTTTTTTAATCTTACATGAGTACACTTGATGATTAAATTTTGATTTCATCTTCAAATATATATCTATTTGGGGAAATTAATATATTTATTTTAATCATATTAATTATATTGATTGACTATTATTAGATTTCCATATTTAAAGCTCATTCTATATTTAAACATTATTTCATATATAATTTAAGCTCATATATAATGTTGTAAATTCAATTGTCAGCCATTTATTTATAACCAACAAATTAGTATTATAAGAAATTTGATTTGAATTTAGCCAATCAAAATTCACATATTGATTTTATTACTTCAGAGTCTTTAAGGAAGAGTTATCTTATTTTTCTGATTCTTTGAGGTGAGGATGATGGACATTAATAGCGTGTTGTTTTTTTATTTAGGTTTAGGTTTATTTAGGTTTATGTTAGTATTTAATACATTATATCAATTTAGTAAAAGGGATTGATTTTTTTTCATAATTCAAAATATCTAAATTGTGTTTTTCATGTTGCTTTTTTATAAGAGACATTGATATTTAAGGTGATCTAGTGAATTTTTTAATAAATAATTTCTCTTTTGAATTGTAAATTTGATAATTAATTTATAGAAATTTTATGCATGAGTAAATGATTTGAATGGGAAAGTTAGTGTTTGACGTGCTAAATTCCAATTCATAATAGTAAACAAAGTGTTTGAGGATTATGAGGTAAATTACAAGTTTTACATGAGTTTTTATGTCTTTATATGTAATTCACAAGCTTAAAACATGAATTAAAAAAAACATTGAACATCTGCATAACAATAATAAAACCAACAATTGATCGAGGAGTTCACCCCTCCTGGGCTACGTCTCCTTGGTCCATCTTTCAATGGCTTGACCCAATATCATTATGCTCAAAATATTCAACGATAAAGAGTACATAAAGTGTGCTAACCAAAAGAGTGGCTAGTTTCCCCTTCAAGGAAACATTCTCCTGCAAAGAACTCTCACTCTAAAAACATGACAACTTGCAGTCAGTCATGAAATAATTAGCAAGAAAAGGGTTCTCAAATCAAGGCCCCATACTGCATCTGACAATAAGCATAACAAGTGCAACAATTCACTTGAAGTACTAAAAGAAAACTTTCCTCAAAGACATAATGAGAAAAGAGAAACATGAGCTACACCATAGATGTCTTAGTTGCTGCTAGAAAACCCCTAAAAGGTCCTCTCCATTCTCAAAAGCCTTCAAAAATTGATTCAACCCACTGGCTGATCTTAGCACCCATAGACTCAAACATGCAAAACTTCTCTTCAGAAATGCTCCAATGGCTCTGAAACTTATTCCATTGGCTTTAGAAGACCCAAATATGCATGTCTAGCCTTTTCTTGCTCCTAAAAAGACCGAAAACTGAGAAAGTTACACCTCTTTCTCTCTTTTCACCAATTCTGCAGCTAATCTCCCTACAATTTGACCCAAACCTAGCACAAGCGCCCCAAACATGGAAACTGCCCTCCAAACCTGGCACGATTCCTGCTTAGCAGACGAAATTGTAAGACCATTAAGGGAGCTATTAAGCCCCTAGTCCCGAAAAATACATCCACATGGCATCCATTTGAATGCGTTGGGTGTCGAAGTTTGGGGGCTCTGTCTAGCCCCTATCTACACGTGCCCTTTGGTCATATGAGTCCTCCATAGGACCTAGGGCTGGCCCCCCCTTCGCTGGCGGTCAAGTCGGGATAACCGCCAGACTGGTCACATGGGCAGATGTTAGCTAGCGGTTAGCTGAAAATGGCAGTCGAATCTAGCAGTCTGACGGACTGAGCACATGGGTGGTATGCGCTAACATCAGCGGAGGTAGTGGTTATGGTGACCCAGTGGTTGTGGTTAGTGTCGAGGCTTTGGCCATGTCACATGGCAAAGTTTACAAGTGCAGATGGTTAGGGTTTATGGTTACCACCACGGGGGTGGGCTATGGCCTAGCCCCGGCCCGTGGTCTGATGGAATTGGGGTGGCTAGGGGCTAGGCCTTAGCCCGGCCCCCCAATGCCATATGCGTCAAAACCTTGTTTTAAATAAACATTTTTGCCCCTCCTTTAGTAAGTATCATGTGTGGTTAGTTGGTAAGGCTTGTAGTTTGTTTTGGGCAGGTCTCAAGTTTGAAACCCATGGAGTGCAGTTTCGACTTACCAAAATTTTAGTGGCCACCGAGGTACCATATGGCAGCCTTTGGCTTAGCCATGTGGTGGCCTCCAGTTGGTCCACATCATAAACACCTCCACCCAATAGAGATTTTCCAACACGACATCATTAAGAACCTGTCACGTGTTGCGATGTAATTGAATCTTTGAAGCACAATCATACTTGCACAGTCAGCTATACGGACTATTGACTCGGAAACTTGTACAATTTTTTCCAAAATTTGCATGTTTGAGAAAATGGACAGAACATGTTTCTGGGAGTATACTATGTTTGTTTCGTGCAAAATGAGTTGCGTCAGATTCAGGACGATGAGCACATTGATCTGACAAATTTTAATTTTGAGCTCTGGATCACTCCTCCTCACTAGGAGCTTTTGGACCCCAAAATATCATTTTTATTTGTTCATTAAATGAGGGTACAGTTCCCTCACCTTTCCAATCTCGATCCATTCGACCTTGCTTAGGTTAGTTCCTTTGAGCCCCGCACGAAGGTAGTCCACACTCCCTCATTTTGAAGTCCTTGTCCTACTATCAAGAATGGTGTCTTGTTGTAGTTCTTCAAGGTATTCAGGAAAGAAATCATCAATGGACTTCTTGGCTTTGTCTATGTCTCTATGGCCATCAATAGCAACATCCCTCCCAAAAATGAAATCCAATGGCGATCTTCTACAAAATCTTTACCAAGGATCAAATACAAAAAGACTTAAGAAAATAACCCAAACAAGCTCCATATGGTAATACTTGTATAAATGAGTGCTCGACACATTTGTAACATATTGAATGTGTTGCAACTACTCATCCCAAAGTTTAGGATGCTTACTAAAATGTCCACAAATGGAAATGCATCTTATAATATGAAATAAATTTGACTCCCAAGTTCCCATACAAATTGACTCACCATCAAGCCAAAATAGCATAACAATGCCAAAGAAATTACTATTGCATATAAGTGATTTATTCACAAACATCACTTTTACAAAATGACCAACTGTGGGGAAATGCAACAAGTGTAATACAAAGATTAATGCAGACTTTAATTAGACAAATAGTCCAACCATTTCTTACCCAACCATGCTAGGGAATTTTCTCTCTGCACTACACTTCCTTTTGGCACTGCTTTTGGAATGGTTATGGCGTACCTTCCACATTCCTCTACCTTCTCCTTCTCAGGTGATTCCATTACCTGTTTTTCCTTCTTTGGATGAAGATGTGGATGCAACTTCCAACACTTTTCAATCCAATGCCCACTTATGTTGTAATGAGTACAAAAGCTTTTGTGAGATTTTCTTGGCACAAATGTCCTTAAACTTGGATGAGAATTTCCCTTCATGGTCTTAATTCAAATTGACATATTCAGCTTCTTGACGAATGCTTTCATTTTTTGGCACTTAGCTACAAAATGGTTAGGTGCATGAAAAAAGTGCAAGGAAAATCATTCCATATAATTTGATTCAATTGATCATGTAGCTCAAAATCAAAGAAACTATTTGAGTAAGGCTTATACCTTCCCTTTTTATCCTTTGAACCATGCTTCTTATGTGAGGAACTTGAATGGCGAGAAGAACTTGTCTTAGTCTCTTCTTCAACTTTCTCATCTCTACTTGGAGAGGTCTTGCATTTCATGCCTTCCTTTTGCTTTAGAAACCAAGCTGGTACCAATTCTAGATGTAAATCCCAACAATTTGCCTCATCATGTCCTCTCTTATGACAAAAAGAACATGATACCCAAAAGCTATTGCTGGAAGACCATTCTCCCTTTTCAACATAGCCTAAACCTTCCTATAGAAGTCTCTCCTTTGCCTCAATTGGATGGATAATGCCTTGATTTTTCACTCTAAGGCCTCCTCCCTTGTAACCCATCTTAGACAAGAGCTTTGTTCCTATGCCTTTTCTATGCTTCTCAAAGGTTGCAAAAGATCTTAAATCAACATTTTCATGTAAATAAGCTGCATGTAAATGCTTACCATTTTCCTCATCTTTCGACTAAGGGGCAAAGATGCTCTTAAACTCTTTCCTAATTCTTGAGGTGTCTTCTTGGAATCTTGGTCTTTCTTCTTTCAGCTCCTTGGACTTTGGCACTGATAGAACCTCATCCTCATCATCACGTGGATAAAAGGTGCAGACTTGGCCATCTTCCTTCTTTAAGGGGCTTTCTACATTAGCCTCTTATGGGTATTGATCCAACAATTTCTCCTTCTTCTCTACCCTAGATGAAGTGGTGGATGATGCTTCAAGGAAACCTCCTTGTGTCCCTGGTACATAGGAGGCATCCTCCATTTGACAAGAGCCATAGGTTGCATTCTTGCCATGTCCACAAGCTTGCTTAGCATTGGAGGGACTCTTTGATGCTTTGGTAGAACAACATTCATCAGTTTGTTCCTCCACAACATTCTACAACATGAGGCACATCTTTTGCTTCTTTTCCTCAACAACTTCAAGTAGTCTTTTGAGCTCCATGTTCTCTTGTTGGAGAAAGGCAATAATGTCCTCCGAATCTTGGATACTATCATGCTTTGAACTCATTCCCATGATTACTGAAGCCTAAGGTACAATAGGGGGTGAAACCTGTGGTGGAGATTGTGGCAACCATGCCCTCCTTCTCCTTGCTCCAATTTGAGAACCTGCACCCACAAGCTTGCTTTCTCCTCTCTTTAGCTTCAACCTTATAAGAATTTAAACACTTGAAAAATAATTAAATCCTCCTTGCACAAAGAAAACCAAGTGCTCTGATACCAAAATTGGTCTGAATGGAAATTTAGTGCTTGTTGTGCTAAATTCCAATTCAGAATAGTAAACAAAGTGCTTGAGGATTATGAGGTAAATTACAAGTTTTACATGAGTTTTTATGTTTTTATATGTAATTCATGAACTGAAAACATGAAAAAAAAAAAAAAAAAAAAAAAAAAAAAAAAAAAAAAAAAAATTGAACAACATAATAACAATAATACACTCAATAATTGATATAGGAGTTCACCCCTCCTGGGCTACGTCTCCTTGGTCTAAGTTCCAATGGCTTGACCAAATCTCATTATGCTCAAAATACTCCAGCGATAACAAGTACATAAAGTGTGCTGACCAAAAAAGTGGATAATTTCCCCTTCATGGAAACATTCTTCTGCAAAGAACTCTCACTCTAAAAACATGACAACCTACAGTCAGTCATGAAACAATAAACAAGAAAAGGGTTCTCAAATCAAGACCCCATACTCCATTTGACAATGATCATAACAAGTATAACAACTCAATTAAAGTACTAAAAGAGAACTTTCCTCAAGACATAATGAGAAAAGAAAAACATGAGCTACACCATAGATGTCTCAACTACTACAGAAAACATATGAAGGCTAGAAAACCCCCACATGGTCCTATCCATTCTCAAAAGCCTTCAAAAACCAATTCAACCCACTGGTTGATCCTAGCACCCATAGACTTAAACCTACAAAAATTCTCTTTAGAAGTGCTCCAATGGATTTGAAACCTGTTCCATTGGCTTCAAAAGACCCAAAAATGTCTTTCTAGCCTCTTCCAGCTCCTAAAAAGACTAAAACTGAGAAAGTTGTGCCTCTTTCTCTCTTTTCGCCTAACCTCCCTACAATTCAGCCCAAACCCAACACGGGCGCCTCGAACATAGAAACTACCCTCCAAACTTGGCACGATTCTCGCTCGGTGGTAAAAATTGTAGGATCGTTAAGGGCGCTATTAAGCCCCCAGTCCCGAAAAATATGGCCACATGGCGACCATGTGACCACATTGGATGCTGAAGTTTGGGGGCTCTGTCTAGCCCCTATCTGTGCGCGCCCTTTGGTCATGTGAGTCCTCCATAGGACTTGGGTCTAGCCCCCCCCCTCCATTAGCGGTCAAGTCAGGCTAATTGTTGGACTGGTCACATGGGCGGATGTTAGCTGGGGGTCGGAAGCTTGGGCTGGCAATTTGTTGACAACGACAGTCAAATCTAGTGGTCTGGCGGACTAAGCACATAGGCAGTCTGCCCTGGCATCGGCGAAGGTAGTGGTTATGGTGACTTGACGATTGCGGTTAGTGCCAAGGTTTTTACCATTTCACATGGTGGAGTTTACAAGTGTCGATGGTTATAGTTTATGGTTAACGCCATGGGGGTAGGCTAGGGCTTAACCCCCGACCCCCTGGCCTGTGGTCTCGTGTTGTTGGGGTGGCCAGGGGCTAGGCCTTAGCCCAACCCCCTAATGCCATATGCGTCGAAACCTTGTTTTAAATTAACATGTCTGCCCCTCCTTTAATAAGTATCATGTGTGGTTAGTTGGTAAGGCTTGTGGTTTGTGTTGGGAAGGTCTCAAATTCAAAACCCACAAAATGCAGTTCCGACCTGCCAAAATTTTAGTGGCCACTAAGGTGCCACATGGCGGCCTCTAGTTGGTCCACATCACCAACACCTCCGCCCAATAGAAATTCACCAACACAACATCACTAAGAACTTGCCACATGTGCGATGTAATTAGCTCTTTGAAGCCTAGTCATACTTGCACAGTCAGCAGGTCCAGTCAGTTATATGGATTGTTGACTGGGTAGCCTTGACAATTTTTGCCAAAATTTTCCTATTTGAGAAAACATACATAACACGTCTCTAGGAGCATACAGTGTTTGTTTCGGGTGAAATGAGTTGCACCGATTCAAGACGATGAGCACTACATGGTCGTTTAGGTTCCACATCGATCCGACAACTTTGAATTTTGAGCTTCAAATCAGTGAAAGTTCACTGTTGATATATGGTGGAACAATGTTTATAATTTTTTTGATAGTTTTGACTTGATTTAGATCATTAAAAAATATGTTCTAAATTCTAAATCAATAATAACTCTATCTCTTGTATTGTCAAATTTTGACAATTGGAAGTAAGTCTATTACAATATTAAATGACTCCTCTGTAAAGGATGACTCCTAAGTTAGTTGTGTATGGGTATTTACATCAACCCCCCCCTCAATAGTACAACAAGATCATTTGTAAAAATTGCGTGTAAAGATGCTCCCATATGACAATTTATCAATAAGTCCATTTATTTTGTAGGGTCATTGTTTTGGACTTATTTCGTAGGGTCATTGTTTTTCCACTTTCTATCACAAGGAGCTTTTATCTTTAATTAAAAAGTTATCACATATCTTTATTAGAAGCCAACATAAATATGTTGTAATTTTAAGTCTATCAAGCATGAGAGAAATCAAATCTAAAATTTTTAATCATTTAAAATGAATATGAATGAATAGAGTAACAATATTTCTAAGTAAGTTATATCTATAATATTTATACGTGAATTTGAAATCTCTGGTTTTATCATTTTATATTGTGGTTTTTTTATTAAATGTATATATATCAAATCTTTGTATTTCATATATAAAAAATATTTATATTTAGTTAATATATTTAACATTATCATTATTATTTTTTATAAGTGGTATATATATTTTAGGGATGGCAGGAGCAGGAGGAGTTATTCTTAACCCCAACGGAAAACTTGAAATAGAGTATAGTTGGGGCTAGGCAAACTCGCAAATAACTCGACAAAGGCTTATGGGCTATTGCAAGGGGTATCATTGGCTATAGAAGCAAAAATCATAGACTTGGTGTTGTTGGGGGACTCTCAAATAGTAATCCAACATCTTGTTTATGGAACCCTGCCTAAGGGTTGCACATTGTGTAGGATAATCGACCAAATCAAGCTTTGAAATCAACATTTTCAAACATATGGTTCTTTCATGTGTTGTGATTGAACAATTCTACAGTAAACAAACTTTCAAATATAGGAGTAAACTGGGAGGAAGGGGTCCTCCTAAGGAATGGTAACCCCTCCATTTCAATTCTTCCTTAGCAATGGTTGGGAAATTTCAACAGCAAATGATTTGGGATGGGTTTGCAAAGTCCCTTAAGGCCCCTCCCCCAAAAATCAACCTTTTTTTAAGGCAACACCATTCCATTTCAATTCAAGCTTATTGTGGAAATGTGGAAGCATGGTGGTGTTGGACTACCCAATGGCCTCCATCACTACATAGTCCCCTCAATTTTCGCTCTTGTATCATCCTTATTAAATTTGAATTATCTGCCTTGATGGAAGTTGTAAGGGGTTTACTACACTGTGTGTACAAGGGAATCATGGTTAAATTGATAGACTGGAGCGCGTTTAATTTGTTGAATATTGTTGTTTTTTGCTTAATTGAGGATGAGAAGCCGAAGTGGGAGTGCTAGTGTGGTGAGTGGGAAAAGTTCTCCCCCCACATTGCCTCCTTCCTTTGCTTTTTGGTTTCGTTCCAGTTGAAGAAAGTTTGTGGGCACAATCACCCTTTAAGTGGAGATGATCCTTATCAAACAAGTCGTAGTTTCTATAAGGATATCTAGTGGATTGTAAATCAATCCTTCTTTGTTGATTTAGGTTACTTCCTTCTTGCCTTTGTTTCAGTCCTACCTTCAATTTGAAATGGTAGTAACCAGTCGAAAGAAGCTTGTGGGCGTAGTAACCTTTCTAGTGGAGTTTCTCCTTCCCCGACACGTTGCAATTTTGATGAGGATCTAAGGTGAACCATAACTCAATCTTTGTTTGATGATTTTGGTAACTTCCTTCTTGCTCATGTCTCAATGATGATGTGTTATTGGTTTGGAATGACACTTCAAACTTAGAAATTTTCTCTTTCTAGTGGTTTTCGGGCCTACTTACTCACAATTCTATGCATGAGAGAATATAGAATATTCTAATTTAGGGTTGGCTCAACATGGCAATTTCGCCCTCCTTAAGGCAAAAACTTTTTCTCCCCTGTGGTGTTGAGAGAAGGCTTGTCCTGCGACCAACCATTCTCTTCCTTTTGCAGGTTAAACGACGATCTTGTCATAGTTATGGAGACTGGGGACCAAGGAAATTTCAGTGATAATTTGGCTGTGGAAATTCTAGAGCAAAACCTAAACAAGATAACAGTCAATCAAGAGCTACTTTGCAAAAAATTGACTCAGATTTTGGAGGTAGCAACGAATGTTTTGGAGAAAATCATGGAGGATTATTTCAAGAAAAAACTAATGGAAGATCAACTGGAAGCCCTTATGTAGCTTATGGAGGATCTAAGAATATCCTTCTCACAAAACATTTATATTGGTTAGACTGAAGAAAATAATTGTAACAATATAATGTTGGACTTGAATTTTCTCCCTTGGAGGAGAATTGTCAGGACATCTAATATGGAAAAGCTATCAAAATTTTGCTATGTAATGGAAATTTTGTCAATTTTTATAGGTCTTTTGGAGAGTGTACACCTCCAAAGACCTTGTGTTTCTTAGGATGGTCAACAAGTTGATAGTTAAAGAAAATAATGGTGGTCAAGAGGTTATGGGTATAACTAGCCTCGAGTGAATCTCTATGTAAACACTTGTTGTACAGATTATAATCCAGACACATATTTTTGACTAATAAATATTGTATAAAGAGTTTTTCCGGAAGAAGTCACATTGAAGATTTGGGTCGATGCGTTTCGAACCAGCAAGTGTGGTTCATCTTCAGGACACGATGAAGAAACAGATCCAGGAAGAGGGTTAAATAGGAAGACAGGTCAATCTAACAGCTAGAAGAAAACGACTATGTTTGACTATGGGAAGGAGAAGGGACATATTGGTAATATTTAATAATAACGGCTATATCTAATAATATTCAATTTATATTTATTTATTTATTTGTTTTTTTAATAACGATATATATATATATATATATATATATATATATATATATATATATATATATATATAATACAAAGATTCTTAATTAACACCTATTCATATTAATAAATAATATAAATGTTAAATTATATATATATAATACAAAGATTCTTAATAAACACCTATTCATATTAATAAATAATATAAATGTTAAATATATATATATATTATATATATATTATATCATATCTATATATAATATATATATATATAAATATCACTATGATATAAAATTATATAGTTTATATTATTATTATTATTATTTTTCATATTAATAAATAATGTAAATATTTAATTATATATATATATATTATATATATATATATATATATATATATATTTCACTATGAATAAAAATTAATATAAAATTGTATATTAGGGTTTACATCATTAACAATAATAATATTAACAATTAAATATATAAAAAGCACCTACTCATATTAATAAATAATAATATTGTTAAATTGTTTATAAACAATATATATAAATTGCTATTTATAAATATTAATATTAGAATTATTAATATTTTTATTAATATTACCACAAAATTATTTATAATACAAGAACAAAATTTAGTAGAGAGTTAACAATTATTTATTTTTATTTTTATTATCAATAATTAATAAAAAAAAATTAAAAAAAGGCGGAGAGAATTAAGAAGAGAGGGCAGGAATCCAATAGCTACTAATTTTCCAGCTGTCATCCCTATTAATATTACTAGAGAACTTCTCAATTTCAATGGCTTCCCTAAACTTCCGATGATGAAAATGGGGAATCTTAGTGATAACCCTAGCCTCCTCAATGCATATATGATGCTTGGTCTTCTCTGCGTGTTCGGTTAAAGCTGAGGATCTTGTCCTCCCATGTTTAATATCAACAACATGTTCCTTAATCCTCTGGTTTATAGAACGACCAGTTTCACCTATGTAAGAGGTTCCACAAGAACAAGGACATCTTTCATATCCATGGGGTTCACTTGGTCTTTAACAGACTTGAGGGAACTCCTAATGGTGCTGAGGGGTTTAAAGGTCGAGGAAATATTATGCTTCTTCAGGATTCTCGTGATCTTGTCAGTTGTCCCTTGGATGAAGGGGATGTGGACTACTGAATTGCGGTTGATGGGTTCTTTCTTGATCTAAGGCCCTTTTCTCGCTTTGAGGAAGGCTTTGATACCCTACTACCTACTATAGCCATTTTGGACAAAGACATTAAGGAGATGGGACTTGTATTTGGAAAAGTGGTCTTCATAAAAAAATTTCAGAGCACAGAAGCTTGAATTCGAATAATAAAATATTCTCATTATAGTTAAAAACAACGTTATATTTTTTTTAAATAAACATTTAAACTATATATACATTATAAACATAACAATTGACATATAAACATTATATACATGATAAACATAACAATATCTTTATTGTATTAAATTATAAATATATCAAAAATAAAATCAATTAATATTACAACTAATTTTACATCATATCTCTAAAAACCCTCTAAATTAGTTATATGTATTATCACCTATATTTATTTAATAAAAAATCATAAAAGCAAAATTTATTTTTCCTAACATTATCTTCTACCCACAAATATACATGCACACATACTTTTCCAAACAAATAAAGATGATTCATTTTATATAATATTTTTTTTCAAATAAAAAATACAATTATATTACTTAGAAAAATACTATTAAATAGCAAAATGTTACTATTGGGGAAAAAATGCTATCATTACCTTTTTCAACTTTAACAATATATCCATGTGATTCCTCTGATTACCTTTTACAACTTTGACAATCTATCCATGTGATTCCTCTCATAGGAAATGACGGGTAAGTGCTTATACCACTATGCTATTCAACATATATACCTACACACTTAATTTTCCAAACAAATAAAGATAGTTCCCTTAGCACAACGTTTTTTTCCAAACAAACAACTATTTGGAAAAGATACTATCATTATCTTTTTCAACTTTTACAATAGATCCATGTGATTCCTCTCATAGGGAATGATTGGCGAGTGCATTGACCAATTATAGTAGAATTTAGGCCAAAGATCATCCATAGAACCATCTTTGAGTTCTTTTATACTTTGCCAAAAATATGGAAAAACATTGTCATAACCTTTTCAACCCTCATAAATATTTTCATGTGATTTCTCTTACCTAGGATTATTGATGACTTTTGCCAAAAAATATGGAAAAACACTGTCATAACCTTTTTCAACCCTCATAAATATCTTCATGTGATTTCTCTTACCTAAGATGATTGGATAAGTGCCTCCAACTAAAATGGATAAGTGCCTCCAACTAAGAATTTATGCCCAATATTATTCAGGTAGCCATCTTTGATTAGTAAGTGCATCAACCAATTACGCAGCTAAGAATTTAGGCCAAAGATCATCCATGGAACCATCTTTAAATATGAAAAAACATTGTCATGGCATTTTTCAACCCTCATAAATATCTTTCTGTGATTCCTCTTACCCCGGATAATCGGGAAAATGGGTCCAACTAAAAATTTAAGCCAAATATTATCCATGTAACCATCTTTGAGTATTTTTTTATGTCATGTGGTAAGATAGTGGATGGAAGGTTATGATTAATGATATGACATTGGTTATATATCTATATCTATATATATATTAATTATTAAAATTATATATATAGATATATTATTATTATATATATATTTATAATATATTTATATTAAATTATTAGAAATATAATTTTTGTAATAAAATATATTATTAATTTGAATTTTGAAATTTAATTTAAATTGGAATTTTTAACATTCAATAATATTTGTAATTAATTTCGATGTATAATTTTTTATGATTTAATGGATAATAACTATTTTATATTTATATATATATATATATATATATATATATAATATATATATATAGAGTTGAGGCTTCTGTGATCCATGTCAAGTTTATGAGAGATTTTTCGGCGAAAATCACATGAGAAACCATTTGTCAACGCGTTTCGAACCAACTTGTCCTAACGAATGAACCACACTAGTTGGTTCGAAACAGTCGACAAATGGTTTTCTCATGTGATTTTCACCGAAAAATCTCTCTCATAAACTATATATATAATTGTTATTTTAATATTACTGTTTTTGGAAAAATAATGAAAAATTTAATTTTGTCCCCAATATATATATATATATATATATATATATATATATATAAATCTATAAAATCAAAAATTTAAAAAATTTAAAATGTCATCTTTTTTAAGAAAAATAAATCTTTGTACTTATTTATTTATTTTGGAATAATAAATTTACATTATAATTTTTAAATTGATTAAAGGTTTTGAAGTTTATAAGTGAATATTGAGAACTCTACATTCAAATCATCATATAAAGACAATGTATGGACTTGAAAAACCTTAAGAAGAACAAAACAATTTTCTACTAGGAAAAAGGTCTCGAAGAAAAGATGGATGGCCAAATTTGGAGGATTATTCCTCATCTCCCCAAATGTTCCATTGACCTACAACCAACGTGAGACCAACCTTGAACAATCCATTCACCATCTCAGAAATATATATAATTAAAACTAGGGGTGATAGTTTGAATCTCCTTGAATATGGGTCTTAACATGAAATTTTCTGAAGTAATTAAGCCCCACATCTAAAATTGCAAGGGAGTCACGAATATTGTATGTTGAGGACACATTTTTTTGTTACAAGCATGAAAATTAATTTCAAGTTGACAAGTTCAACAAAGTTAGATGAACCTCTTCTTAGTCCATCTTTTAACTTTAATACATGACTATATTTCATGTATAATACACCACTAAACCTACTAACATATGGGTCTCCTTAAGAATAGCCATCAAAATACTCCCAAGCTCCCATCTGTACACCTCATATACAATAATCCATCTTGGATGTTTCTCATTTTTGGATTGTCTAAAGTTGTTAAGTATATTTAGTATTAGGATCCCATCCTATCTCCCCAAGTTAGTGGAACATAATCTTATGCATTGCATTGAGGGACATCTCTATTAAATAAGGCCCCACAAGGCAGTAGAGTGTGAAATCAATAAATGTGAGTGGCCTCGTTAAAGAAGGTCCACTAGTTAGTAGTCGAGGCCTCATTGAGGGAGGTCCACTAGGTGGTTAGGGTTTTGGTCAAATATAAACATATATTTTAATAGAAGGTATATAGTCAATTTTCAAGTGAATATTACTATATTTAGAGCTCTACTCATGTTGGAGGCTATCCCCTCCAAAGGGAAATGGACATTACAACCAATTATGAGTATCAATGAAGGTCTAGTCATTGTTGTTATTTTTCAATTATAGTTATATTTATTTATTTTCCATAACAATTTTCCCTTCGATCTTACTTTATTTATTTTCTTTCCATGATGATATTCCATATGATTTTCTTTGAATATTCTATTTTACCTCAAGAGGAACGCCATAATGGAATCAAATCACTTTCATATTCCAACATACACTTAAATTTGAGAAAAAAATGAGGCTAGAGACATGTTTCAACATCTTTAAATAGCATAGAGCTATATCACACAACAAAAAATACAAGAAGTGTCACAAGATTGAACAACCTTGTAACTTCCATTGGTACCCCATCAAGTAGTATTACATCAAACAACACTTATATATGAAATTTTCTTCCACATACATTTTGGTATATCAAAAGTTCCCTAGGTGCTCCTGAAACCATCCTTACATAATCATGTCAGTCGTATTGTTTTTATAGTACACTAAGAACATACCACGGAGTCAGGTAGTATGACTAAGGGTATAATCTATGCTTCTCGGTTGGTGCTATGAAATATTTGAAGCCCTTTGGTATATCAGAGAGCTATAGCACTTGATAATCCTTTGACCTCAAAACCCAGTAAACCTTATCCTCTTGGAAATATTAGCTTCTACAACATAGGTAGTGGCACTTCTACACAATTTGCAATACCAATAATTTGATAATTTCATTAGTGAAATAATACTTAGAAGGGAGTAATACTTTGTGAGGATTTTTTTAAAAATAATTCTAGGGCCCACTAGACCATTGCAAAAGACCTTGATCAAAATAATCCTTACATGATGATAATCATTATGGTATCACTTTATAGTGCCATTGTTTGTGACCCTTCTCCATAGATTCTTCATAGGATACTAGTCATGCCGGGCTAGCTCTTAAATAACCTTGTTAATGGACCCAATGGTTCCATGCCAAACACTCACATCATGTCAACTATAGATAAAGTAAAGTAAGTGATTGACTACATCTCTTAGTCAATTTGGAAACTGGAAACCAATATGTCTTCCCTCGTTACGCAAATTGCAATTGTTTTGATAAGAGTTTGAAGTTGAAAGGTGAGCTCGAGGAGGGTGACAATGTCTTTGGAAAATGTTCCCATAAGGGTAAGTCCCTCAAGTATGAAGAAGATTCCACTAACCACTTCTCATTTTCTATTGCTTCCCATGATTTGATGCCTCACCTCCCTAAATTTGATCTAAATAAGCTTGATGGATTGGATCCAATATGTCGGGTTGGCAAAATAGAGCACTACTTATGCCTTCATGCCATTGTAGATGGAATATTGAAAATCAAAATCAATGTCCTCTATGTAGATAGGGAAGGTTCATAGTGGTGGTAATAACATAAGAATGAACCTTGAAGGGTCACCACATGGAGGAAATTACTAAAATCTCTATTAGCTCACTTTATTAAAGAGACAATTTGTTTAGGACAACATACCAAATTCCACCACACTAACACAATGGAAGACTATATTGATGCTTTTTAACATTTGGATAGTATAACCAAAAAATTGACTAATGAATTTTTTAAGAAATGCCTTATTAGAGGTCTTATGGAAAAAATTAAAGCCTAAACAAAGATGAAGCACCTTTCTTTACTTGGTTGGAGATAAATTATCTTAATTATCATGCCTAACTTACATCCTATGTTCAATCTAAACACACTAGCTTTTGTCCACATCCCTACCCAAATATCATAACTCCTCAACAATTTTCCCCAACACTCAAGATCCCCAAATTGCTGTGGGATGAAATGGAAAAACATCAAGGGTCTTTGCTACGACTATAATGAAAATATTTTCCAAGACATAAATGTAAGGAATATAAATTATTTATACCATATTTAAGGACATTATTATTTATGAGTAAGTTGATGGTGAGACTCAAGAGGAAGTCACTCCCATCATTACTGAAGTTCTTGTTTTCATCTAACCAAGTGAATAACCCCAAATCTCCCTTCATCCTTTGACCATAATTTTTATTCCTAGACATCAAAGTATGTTGATTATAGAAGGCCACTCTCTTATTAAAAATTATCAGCACCCATAATTTGATTTATTGCTACATCGTGTAAGTAACACATTGGTATATCCATGACATTAACAAAATTCATATTGTGATTTCCCATGGGGGATCTATGAAATATGGTGCTTCATGTGAAAATTTAAAACTTTAAATGAGTGAGTATTCCCTAGAAACTCACATGTTTTCCATTGACATGGACATATGTGATATTGTTTTAAGTGTTAAATTGTTGAGAACATGTTATATTATTTGCATGGTTATCTCCACGCACTATTCATATGTACTGGGAAGTTTGTAGCAGGGTACCAACTAGGCCCCTTGTAATGCCTCATTAATACACTAAACATACCATTTTTTTTACTAAAGTATGCATAGTTCCTACCTTTCATAATTTTTGTTTTACAATTGTCATTTCTCACCAAGCACAACTTCACCAGTATTCACAACAATTGTTTGTGATAAGAGCTTGAATTTTATCTATAATCTTCTTTTGATTATTAAATCCTACTCCTATGTAGGTTTAATACCTTATAATTCCAATTTTTTGTATAATGTTATGTGGATGTATTTTCTCAAGGACATAATAATTTGTCTCACCATGTATCATTTTCATTCTATAAAAGGTATCCAGACACAACTCTTGACCTCAATACCCTGTCATTTGTATAATTTGATATTGTACTTTAACCATGTTATTAAGTGTGGATCCTGATTATCTTCTTTATTCAGAGGTATCTCCACATTGGGCCCTAGTTTGTAATGGGGCGGAAACGCCACCCATTTGTTTGCTGCCAGGGGGTCCAGGGGGGTAAAGTTGCCTTGTAAATATTGTAATTTCGTAGTCAATATGAGAAGTTCATTAGGTAGATGATCTGACGGTAGAAGTTATGTTTAATTTAAGGTTTTTTTTTTTTTTTTTTAATTAATTAATTAATTAATTTATTTATTTATTATTTCCCTTGAAGGCAACCCCTTGTTCTATATGAGAGAATTGTATTGTAGTTATGTAGAGATGTGCATTTTGAGCGAGAAAGAGAGAAGATATTGTGTGAGAGCGAAGAGGGAATTAAAGTGGATCTACAGTAGGTTGTATTTCTTCATTTGATGGATAATA
Organism: Pinus taeda; assembly: GCA_000404065.3. NCBI lineage: Eukaryota > Viridiplantae > Streptophyta > Pinopsida > Pinales > Pinaceae > Pinus > Pinus taeda. The sequence goes on from APFE031555603.1 coordinate 92,233, forward strand.
TAAAGGGAAGGAATCGTTGTTTCTCCGTGGATGTAGCCCAAATTGGGTGAACCACGTATATCTCTGTCTCTCTTGTTTTATGTGTTTTCTATGTTTGTGTTTCTGCCATATTTTATGTGTTCCATTGCTCTATAATATACAATTTTATAACAACTGGTATCAGAGTCGAAGGTCTATTTGGCTGATAAAATTGCAGGAGAGAAGGGTTCCTAGTTCAGGTGGGAGCAATGGTAGAAGATGGTAGGTTTAGGGTCGAAAAATTTAACGGCCAAAACCACCATCTATGGAAGATGCAAATGGAAGATTATCTTTATCAGAAATATCTGTACCTACCATTGAGCAGAAAGACAAAGAAGCTGACGAGTATGACAGACAAAAAATGGGATATTCTCGACAGAAAGGCACTTGGAACAATATGACTGTGCCTAGCAACGTCGATAGCCTTTAATATTTCAAAGGAAATGACAATAGAGGGTTTAATGTCGACATTGGCCAAACTATATGAAATACCCTCAACCTAAAATAAGGTATTTATTATGAAGCATTTATTTAATATGAAGATGTCAGAAGGTGGATTTGTTGCTAATCATTTAAATTAATTTAATACAGTTATCAGTTAGTTAATTTCTGTATGGGTAAATTTTGATTATGAAGTTAGGGCTCTATTATTTATGTGCTCACTGCGAGAAAGTTAGAATGGTTTAGTTATGGCCATTAGTAACTCCATCTCTAGATTAGTACTTTAAAGTTTGATGATGTTGTTGGTGCAATCCTTAGCGAGGAGATGCGACGGAAAAGCTCCGGTGGGACATCAGGTAATGCTTTGACTGCAGAGACAAAGGGAAGAAGAATGGAAAGAGAAAAGAGCCCAGGATTTCATAGTAAGTCAAGGAAATGCAGATCCAACTCCAAATCAGGGATAGTGTGCTAGAAATGCAGGAAGAAAGGACACTTGAAGAAATATAGTAAGTTTTGGAAGGGAAAAGAAGGAGATGCACAACAAGAAAATAATCATGAAGCGAATGTGACATGTGATGTGTTGCAAGAAGGTTTGATTATTTCATTAGAAAATATTATTGATGCATGGGTGGTAGATTCAGAGGCCTCATTCCATGCCACACCTGATAGGAAACATTTTCATGATTATGTTCAAGGAGATTTTGGACAAGTTCGTTTGGGTGATGATAAACCCTGTAAAATCATTGGAATGGGTAAGTTTTCATAAAACAACAGAATGGAAACCAATGACTATTGAAGGAGGTAACGCATGTTCCATATCTGAAGAAAATTTTAATTTCAACAGGGCAGTTGGGAGGTGAAGGTTGTGTAACTATTTTTACAGATATAACCTAGAAAGTCACTAAAGGAGCCCTGGTAATAGCAAAAGGAGAAAATGTTGGTACATTGTATTTATGCAATGGTATTTCTAATTTTGTTAATTCTTTAACCTCTACAAGAGTAGACACAACATTGTGGTAACATAGGCTCAGGCACATGACTGAGAAGGGGCTACAGATTCTTTACTCAAGAAATTTGTTGCTAGGTTTGAAGCATGTTGATTTGGAATTCTGTGAGAATTGTATTTATGGAAAATAGAAGAGAGTCATACTCCTCAGAGTTGGGAAAGAAAAGAAAAGTGAAAAATTGGAGCTTGTGCATATAGATGTATGGGGACCTGCTCAAGTATCATCTCTCAGTGGCTCTCACTATTATGTTGCTTTTATTGATGATGCAACTAGAAAAACCTGGATTTATTGTATTCGAAATAAATTTGATGTATTTGATACTTTCAAGAAATGGAAAGCTTTGGTTGAAATTGAGACTGGAAAAAGGTTGAAGTGTCTCACATCATAAAATGGAGGTGAACATTGCAGCAAAGAGTTTGATAACTATGGTTCAGAGCATGGAATTCGCAAAGATAATACAATTCCAGGAACACCACAAGAAAATGGTGTGTTAGAAAGGATGAACAGGACAATCATGGAGCATGCAAGGTGCATGAGATTGCATGTAGGATTGCCTTTACAATTTTGGGTAGATGTTGTAGATACTGTTGTTTATCTACTAAATAGAAGGCCTTCGAGTTCCTTGGATGGAGGTATTCCAGAGGAGGCATGGACAAGTAAAAAGGTAAACTACTCATTTTTAAAGACTTTGGTTTATCAAGCCTTTGTCCACATTAATAAAGAAAATAGAACAAAGCTTGAGGCAAAATCAAAGAAATGTACTTTTATTGGATATGGTGTTAATGATTTTGGTTATCACTTATATGATTATGAAAATCACACAATCTATAGGAGCAAAGATGGCAGATTCAATGAAAAGGTTTTGTAGAAAGACCAAATGCAAGAAAATAAACAGGAAAAAGAAAATAGAGAATACACAGTGCTTGATGAGATCACCGAAAATTAAAGGCGCCTGAAAATTATAATGATCAACAACCAGAACAACAACAACAACCGCAGCAGCAACAAGCACCTCAAACACTTGAAAGTGGTGTTATAATATCTACCAAGATAAGTAGACCCCCTGAATGATACTCTCCTTCATTATATTATGTATTGTTGACTGATTTTAGTGAACCAGAATGTTCTGAAGAAGCAATGCAAGTAGAAACCAGGAAGAAGTGGGAGTTATCCATGAAAGAAGAGATGGTCTCCTTGGTACATAAGTAGACTTGGGACTTAGTCAAGTTGCTTGCAGGGAAAACAACATTGCCGAATAAATGGGTTTACATGTTGAAGGAAGAAGATGGAGGTAGAAAAAGGTATAAAGCTAGACTTCTAGTAAAGGGGTTTGCAAAGAAAAAAGGTATAGACTTTGATGAGATATTTTCTCCTGTTGTTAAAATGACTTCAATCAGAACTATTTTAAGTCTAGTAGTAGGAGAAGATTTGCATCTTGAGCAGTTAGATGTAAAGAAAACATTTATCCATGGGGATTTGTAGGAAGAGATCTATTTGCAGCAGCCACAAGGATATGAGGTCAAAGGGAAGGAGAAACTATTGTACAGGTTGAAGAAGAGCTTGTATGGCTTAAAACAGGCTCCAAGGCAGTGGTATCTAAAATTTGACAGGTTTATGTTTGAACAAGGTTATACTAGATGTCACTTTGATCATGGTAGCTATATTATATAGTTATTGTATGTTGATGACATGCTTATTGTAGGGTCTAACATGCAATAAATAAATGTGCTCAAAGGAAAATTGAAAAATTCATTTGAAATGAAGGATTTGGGTGTTGCAAAACAAATCCTTGGTATGAGAATAACTAGAGATAGGAAAAATTGCAAATTAACATTGTCTTAGAGTGAGTACATACAAAAGGTGTTGGAAAGATTTAATATGCATAACACAAAGTCAATTGCTACACCTTTGACTAGCTATCTCAAACTAAGTAAGGAGGTGTGTCCCAAGACTCAAGAATAGATGGATTATATGTCTAAAGTTCCATATACATTAGCACTTGGAAGCTTAATGTATGTAATGGTCTACACAAGGCCTGATATTGCACATGCAGTGGGAGTTGTAAGTAGGTACATGAACAATCTAGGAAAAGAACATTGGATGACAGTAAAGTGGATTCTCAGGTATTTGAGAGGTATCACATATCAAGTATTATGCTTTAGTGGTTCAAAAATTTCTCTACAAGGATATGTTGATGCAAATATGGTAGGTGATAGAGATAACAAGAGGAGCACCACAGGGTATGTGTTTACTGTAGGTGGAACAACTCCTAGTTGGGTTTCAAAATTGCAAAGTGTTTTTGCACTCTCAACAATGGAAGTAGAGTATGATACTGCTATAGAGGCTAGTAAAGAAATGATTTGGTTACAAAGATTTCTGGATGAATTGGGTAAGAAGTAGGATTTGGCCAGGTTATACAGTGACAACCAAAGTGCCATTCATCTTACAAATAACTTTGCATTTCATTCCAAGGCTAAACATATATAGCTCAAGTACGATTTCATAAGACCAGTGTTGGAAGATGGACAATTGAAACTGGAAAAGATACACACTAACCAGGATAGTATACAAGTATTATTTATGAACTAATAATAATTATTTGTGAATTATTAAAGCTTCTATTAATTCTTGTTTTTTCATGAAATAATTACACTTCCAAAATTCAACTAATAGCAATGGCAATAAAGTAGAGAACACAATGCACAGTAACAAGAGACACTAATGTTTAGGTCAGAGACTAGGGCAAAACCCCACAAGGGGGAAATCCCAATCAAGATTTTCCTTAAAGAGATACTCCAACAAGACATCAAGACATAGATAATACTAACCATAAGATGGCTTCCACAAGTGCTAAATCTCCAATGTAAATGTCAACAAGTGGTCCAACAAGATCAATACCATACCATAGAGATAAAGCTTGAATATCTTTACGTTTGAGGCTCAGACTTCAGATTGGATATAGATTTATGGAAGTTCAAAACACAGACCAAATCATAATCCTGGAGTAGCTCAAATCTCAAACTAAAGACAAATATAAGTTATCTCGACAAGTAGATCAAATTTCAGATCATAAGAATAATGAGTAGATCTCAAACCACCAAACTTCAGATCACAAGAATATTGAGCAGATCTCAGACTAATAGACTTCAGATCACAAGAATAATGAGAAAATCTAGGACCACTAGACTTCAGATCACAAGAATAATGAGAAAATCTCGGACCACTAGACTTCAGATCACAAGAACAATGAGCATATCTCAAACCACCAGACTTCAGATCACAAGAATAATGAGCAGATATCAGACCAATGAAAAGAGTAACAACTCTTAGAGTTGATCCATAGGAGCAACGAATCAATACAAATCTCAATGAAAGATAGAAGAAACCCTTCTTCATTTGATCTAACCCTTGAACCCTTCTTTGAATACATTCACATAGGAGAATATATGAGTAATGTATGTGTGATTGAATTACCTTTCAAGGAGGATGGATGGACCTCTTTATATATCCATCATGAGATCAGAATGGGTGCATTTATGGGTAATATAGCCTGAAGATTTTATCTAATTTGAATGAGTGAGTTTCTAGGCAAACCAACTTGACCATCTAGAAAGGTTGACTTAGCACATGTGGAGCACTTGTAAATACAAATAAAATAATATTTTCTTCTTCACAAAAAAATGAAGAACATGTTAATGACAATAAATAATTTTATGAAGACCAACCATAGCTACAATTTCAACATTTCCTTGGCTACAATTTTCTTGCAAGGGTTTCTCTAGCTTCAATGTAATTTTCACCTTCTCGAGGATGATTTTAAAGTTGCATTCATGCAAGTTAAAACTTAGGGTTTACCCTCTCAATTGTCATGTCATTTTAATGTGAATTGCAGAGTTAATAAAATTTCAAACCCTAATATTATTCAATCTATTTTGGTATATTTTATATTTGGGAGCATTTCATCATCTATGTTCTTGTTTTCATTCAATTTTATTTTTTAATGCTCTATCATAAGTCTAATTCCATTTGCATTCATTCTTTTTGCTCTTGGTTTGTAGGTACACTCGAGGGTTTTATCTTTGGGCTTTCTCTGTACGTGTTTCTCAGGTTTATTTGGTTACCATCCCTGTTAGCTCAACCTTTTAAACTCCAGGGTTTTGTGTTCTCAGTTTTTCTCAGAACAACTTATTCGTTTCATATATATATATATATATATATAATATATATATATATAATAATATAAATATATATATATATATATAATCTAGAATATATATATATTTATATAATCTATAATAATATATAATGATATATATACTATATTCTATATCTAATATCTACTCTCTCTCTCTCTCTCTCTAATAATATATATATATAAAAAAATTTCCTCCTTGTAATTAAATCTTTTCCCCTGTGGGTTAGGGCTTCTGTAACTCTAGATTTTCCACTGCGTACATTTTTTATTATTTTACATTGTATCATAGTAAAATTCTAGGGTTTTAGTATAAAGCAAACCCTTAAGGGTAATCCTTTGATATTATTTTTCTTTTAAATGAATCAAACCTAAAAACATAGTATTGCTACTCATGAAATTTCATGAAGATAGCCCATGAATTTCTTTTTCTGTTTTCTTTTATTTACAAAGACCTATGATAGATTTTCCAACTAACGTATATATATATAAATATATATATTATATATATATATTATATATATATATATATATTATATATATATCATCATTTATTTTCTTTTTTTTAGTTACAAATGGGATTTTTCCTTACAGGGTTTGCAATTCTTCTATTGTTTAAGTTTCTTATTTGTTGCACATGTATTATTATTTGATTATAATAGGGTTGAAGTTTCTTTCTATTTAACCCTACTAGTTTGGTTCTTTTATAATACATGTGTGGGGCTAGGCATTCTGTATCTTGGATTATGTTCAGTTAAAAATTCCTTAAGAGTTCTTCCATAATTTTTCATAATTTCCCTATAACTCTTCAAATATTTTCACATATATAAAGTATTTATTTTTGGCATTTGTTCACAAGTATTAGCATTTCTATGAAAATTTTTGGATGCTTTTATTTTTTTGAGGAGAATTTAAAGTGTTCTTCTTGCTTATGGAAATTTTGACTATCATTTACCAAGTCAGATGGCTCAAACCCTTGGATTCCTCTTCTGCTTGAGCATGTTTGTTGTGTTCGGGAGCAAGAACCAGGGTTTTCCAACCATGATTATATTTTAACTAAAATTATTTTTCCGAGGATTACTTCTTATAAAAAAGAATTTTATTTAAAGGATTTAAGCATGTGATGTAATGCGATTATGGGAAAACTATATCCCATGTTTTTCAAAATACGTATATAATTTTTGTTGATTGTTCTTTTATGGTCATATGCGACCCCTACTATATTCTCCTCACAATTACTTCTAAGTCATTGAACTTTGACATATTACCAAACTGTATATATGGAATTCTTTTTAGGAATATTTATTTCCTTATGTTATAAATACATCTTTGAAAGGCCACCTCTGTTTATGCTAAAAAAATTGTTTCTTTTATGTATTTTATCACTCATATTTACTATGGATTGTTTATACATGCATACATGAATACTTTGTAGCTTATTGGAATAATCTAAAATTATTTTCGAGGAGATTTACATGTCTGTATTTTATATCTATTGAAAGTCTTTATATGACCGTTATACATACATACATACATACATATCCATATCCATACACACACACACACACACACACACACACACACACACATATATATATCCCCTTCCAGTCTTGTTCTATTCCTTAGAACAATAATCATTTGTGCCTAATTTCTCTTGTATCTTTGATACTATTTACTCTTACACTAACAGAGTAAATACTTAGAACCTATTTTCAACATATAATTGAATCAGCATAATTTCATATGCTTGTATTTGCATATATGAGTACAATTTAAATTCTAAAACATGCTAGTTCCATTCAATTACATATTTACTTTTGTACAAAGATTATTGTACTTGTATGCACTAAATATACAATTCAGAAAATAAATTTCTTTTATACTAACTATTACATAATATTTTTGTATAAGTTTCTAAGGCATACATAAATGCATATAAAATAAAACATAATAGTAAACACAAAACATCATATTGTTTCAGATCATTAAGAAAATAATCCACACAAACAAGGTTCAAGGTACTAACGTGATAATATAAGTATGGAAACTAAAATAAAATCTCACCAGCTCCACCCAATCTTTGACATTGTTCTCAATGTGTTCCCCCGAGCACTAAGGATGCAAGCTTTTATTTTTGTCTCACTTTTGTCTTGTTCTTACCTCTCACCAAATTAGCTCTACGTGACTCTCCTTAGAAAGATGACCAAAAAGTGGATTACCCTTCTACCATTCAATTAGCAGTTGGTAACTACCTCCACCTCACCCAATAGGTGGTAGGTACTTATTAGCTCATTTATGAGCTGTACTTCCCCACTCTCAAAGACAACCTCCTCTCTTTTATGAAATTTAATGATCAACTAATTTTACGATCATTAATAATTTAATCATTTAGATTAAATTCCTAGGACTTAATTAGTGGTAATCAATATCAGTAATTAAGTTATAGCCACAACTCATTCAACCAAGCGTAACTTCAACATCATTCTCTTGCTATTTTATTTTATTAACAACATCATAATACATGCTCACATTCAACCTTTATCAATTTTATCACACTCATAGAATAAATCTTTAAAGTTAAAACGCAATCACACTTAACCATATATACAAATTTACAATATAAACTTCAAGTCAGGGGATATCACATCCTCCCCCACTTGAATTTGACATTGTCTCGATGTTTGCTTATAAACTCTAAAATCCATTCCTTCTTGCTATAATAGAGATGGATACACTTCTTTAAAAGTATCCTCCAAATCCCAAGTTGCCTCTTTTGGGCTAAAATGCTTCCATGAAATTTCACTTGAGATATGTCTCTATTTCGGAGTGTGACTACCCTCCAGTCTAGAATACGTAGAAGTTACGCCAAGAAATCTCCCTCTGGTTCTACCTATACAACATTCCAATCAAATATATGAGCTGAGTCATGTACATATTTCTTTAATAAGGATACCTGAAATACATTATGCATTTCTATATTTGTTAGAGGATCAAGTTGATAGGAAACTGATCCAAACCTCACTAACACCTCAAAAGGTCCACAATATGTGGGTGATAACTTGACACATTTTCCCAAGTATAAGTGTGTTTTTCTTTGGTTTCAGTTTTATGTATACATGATCACCAAAATTGATTTGTTTTAAATATTTTCAAATATGCATAACACTTATGTTGATCTTCAGTTGTTTTTAAATTTTGCTTAACATTTCTAGCTACTTATTCCATCTCTTTGAGCATATATGGTCCCAACACTAATCTATCCTTAGGATGGTCCCAACTTAGAGGTATTTTGCATCATATGCCATACAATACCTCAAATGGACTCATCTTCAAAGAAGTCTGATATACATTATTATAGGCAAACTCAAATAAGTGGAGATAGTTTTCCCACTTAGTGGGCATGTCTATGAAATACATTCTTAGCATATCTTCGAAGATCTGATTAGTCCTTTCTATTTGACAATCAATTTGAGGATGATAGGTTGTGCTAAAATTTAGTTGTGTTCCCATTCCTTCAAATAAACCCTTTTAAATTTTAGAAGTGAACTTGGCATCATGGTCTGAAATCACATTTTGGGCATACCAGAGAGTCTAAATATCTCCTTCATGAATATTTTTGCTATGTAGATGACCTTGAAGGTAGATTTAATAGGAATAGAATGTGTTGCTTTACTAAGTTTTTGTACCACTACCATAATATAATTGTGTTTCCTCCTAGTCTTTAGTAACCTAGTAATGAAATCCATTCAATATTATTTCCCATTTCCATTATGGAATGGGTAAAGGCTATAATAGCCCTACTAGATATTGATGGAAAGCCTTCACATGTTGACATTCCAAGAACTTAGCCACATACTCTGCTATTTACGACTTCATGTTAGGCCAATAAAAATCTTTCCTCAACACAATCATTAACTTTTGGTAACCAAGATGCTCAGTTGTTGGTTTCTTGTGCAACTCATTTAAGACAAATATTTTAAATCTGAATCATTAGGAAAATAAATGTTATCTATGTACATTAGTACATCCCAATCATTTACTAAAAAATTAGTTTCTTCTTCACTTAAGAGTTCAGAGTTCAGATTTCTGAATTTTCTCCTTAATTTTCATGTATTCTTATTAGAATTTGCCACTAATTTAATCTTTTTTATCAGATTTGTTTATCAATTGGATGAAGAAATGGCACAAATATGATTTAATTTTATGCTCAAAGCATCAACAATTTTGTTTTCTTTTCCTTTATTGTCTATGATTTCAAAGTCATCTTCACTAAGGAATGTTAGCCATCTTGCTTGCCTATCATTCATATTTGATTTGTTAAACAAGTATTTGAGACTAACCTTTTTTGTTTTTAGATGAAATTCTTTTCCTATGAGATAATGTCTCCACAATTTTAGAGCATGAATGATAGCTGCTAGTTCTAGTTCATGTGTGGTATAGTTATTCTCATGATCTTTTAATTTCCTGAATTCATAGCTAATTGCATGACCTTCTTGCATTATAACACCGCCCAATCCTTCCTTATAGGCATATGTGTAAACTACAAAATCATTATTGGGGTCAGCTAATTTCAGGATTGGAGTAGTAGTTAATAACTACTTTAATTTCTCAAAGCTATCTTGACACTTTTGGCTCGATTCAAACTTTGTCCCCTTCTTTTGTAAAGAAGTGATTGGATGTGCCAATTTAGGAAATCCTTGTATAAATCTTTTGTAATAACCTGTAATTCCCATAAAAGTCTTGACATCAATTAAATATTTAGGTACTAGACATATAATAATAGCTATTATATCTTTTCTAGATCCACAATCATCCCTTCCTTAGATACCACATGTCCCACAAACTGAATGTGTTTTTGGTAAAATAAGCATTTGTTAAACTTAACATATAGCTCATTTTCTCTAAGTGTTTGGAGAACAATATATAAATGTTAATCATGTTCTTATTTACTCGTTGAGTAAACCAGAATGTCATCTATGAATGCAATTCCAAATTTGTCTAGAAAAGTATTAAGCACACTATTCATCAAGTACATGAAAGTGGTTGGTGCATTAGTGAGTCCAACTTGGATTATCATGAACTCATAACGTCCATAGCTTGTTCGGAATATTGTTTTGTGAATATCTTCATCCTTTATTATGATCAAGTGGTATGTAGATATTAAATCATTTTTGGAGAGAATTAAAGATCCTTTTATTTGGTCAAACAAGTCATCAATTTAGGGCAAAGGATATTTGTTATTAAAGGTCATTTTATTGAGTTGCATCTAATCTATAAAAAGTTTAAGGTCCAATCTTTCTTCTTAATGAATAAGACCGGTGAACCTCAAGGAAATACACTAGGCCTTATGTACTTCTTATCTATCAGCTCCTGCAACTAAATTTGTAGCTCCATCATCTCAAGAATGCTCATTCTATATGGTGCTTTAGACACCATAACTTCTCCAGGAATGAGATCAATGGTAAAGTTTGTATTTTTTCTTGGAGGAAGTTGTAGTATTTATTCAGGGAAGACATCTTTATATTTCTCCAATATAGGATAATCCCCTCAAAATGGTTTCTGATTGTTAATAGAAAGATCTTCAATCTAGACTACAAAAATTTGGAAACCTTTATGAGCACATTTCTTTAATTGTAAGGCAAAATTTTCTCCATAGAAATAGCTCTTAGCACTCCTTTGACTATATAGGCCTCCCCTTCATTATTAATGCACATGAAATTTTACCTTGGATTTCCACCATATTGGATTGGTGATCTACTTGTCTCCCATCCAGTGCCGCACTAATCCTTGGGATATTGAAAGAAATATCATTGACTCTAGAGGTTTCTTGTAGGTTATTTATTGTTGCCTTTTTACTATTTAAATCTGCCTTCAAGCTACACACAACTTGTAGGATTTCATATTCATGATTCTTTGTATTACTAGTTCGTCCTCCCTTCATTCTTATTTCAGTATTATGTTCCTCACCTCCCCTAGGTGACCCTAAAGAAGTGTGCCCAATGTTGTCTTCAATAATTCTTCAAATTTTCCTAATAGTTGTTGGATTATATGATTGTCACATAAAGAAAATAATTGTTTCAATTTAGGACACATAAGAGACCTAATGTTGTAACCTACAAGTTTGATACCACTTGTAATACCAAAATACCAATACATACATACAATATATATATATAATATAATATAATAATATAATATAAGAAATATTATACACATATACGTAATACTAAAGTATAGATAGTTCCTACCTTTCATAACTTTTGTTTTACAATTATCATTTCTCGCCAAGAGCAACTTCACAACTATTCACAATGATTTTTTGTGATAAGAGTTTCAATTTTCTCTATACTCTTCTTTTAATTATTAAATACTACTCTAGCTAGGTTTAATCGCTTCTAATTCCAAATTCTTGTATAATGGTATGCGGATGTATTTTGCAAAAGACATAATAATTTGTCTCACTATGTATTTTTTTCATTCTATAAAAAGCGTCCAATCACAACCCTTGACTTCATGACCCTCTTATTTGTATAATTTGATATTGTACTTCAACCGTGTAAGTTTCTAGTGAAACTTTTCAATTCCTTTTTATTTACATTATGATTCATAAAAAATTGGTTTAATACTTTATATATTCTTAGTTGTATATGTGATTCGAACCTAACTCACTAACTCTCTATTGTTTTTACAATATCTTTAAGGTTGTTTCAATTCCATCATGCTTTGAATCATTTTCACTCCTAAAAATATAATTATGTATCTTCATGTTCTAAGTCTCCTACATTGAAATTGGTTAAATGATGTTCCTCATTATTTATATAAATATTTTAACAAACATTGTGCATGAGTTTGTTACCACCACATACATTTATAAGTTACAAGGCCTTTACAATAAACATCATACATGTCTACACTATGAATGGCCTTACCATACATTACAAAATTTTTGTATGTGACTTACATGTGGTATATTACAATGGAGACCTTCGAGATTGTTTGAAAACTTGGCGAGCAAATAGAATTTCACATGTTGACTTGTCAAAATGACTCAAGGGTTATGAACAAGCCCTACAATCCATAGTTATTGGTGTTTCTAAGAAAATTTATGGTGATTATTGTTTTATGGTTTTTGAACATTTTAATGAATACCCTATCCATCAATAGGTGAACTCATTCATTCACTTATCTTTAGAAATTGCTATGTTTCCTCTGTGACTAGTGTATGTTATTACTCTAGAGGTTTCAGTTATTAGTCATGGTTAAACTCCTCTTATTATTCTGAAGCAGCTAGCTAGGGTTTCTTGTGATCACACCTCATGTTAATTTTGAAGGTATTTCATTTGTTTACAATTTTTTTACAGTAATTTTAATTTGTCGACATTCTGTTACCTTCTAAAGAAATTATCTAACCTTTTGACATGTTTTATTTGCAGGTATTCAGAGTAATTGGATTATTTAAGGTATGGACTATTTCCTTGGCTACAATTTTCTTAGAAGGGTTTCTCTGGCTTCAACATTTTCAAGTTCTCAAGGATGTTTTTAAAGTTGCATTCATCGAGGTTAAAACTTATGGTCTACCCTTGAAGTTATTTTGTTGGTTTAATGTGAATTGCAGAGTGAATAAATTTTCAAACCCTAATACATTATTTGATGCATTTTGGTATATTTTATAAGTGGGAGCATTTCATCATCTAGGTTCTTATTTTCATTTGATTTTATTTTTTGATGCTATATCATAAGCATACTTCCAATTGCATTAATTATTTTTTCTCCTGGTTCGTAGGTAGACTTGAGGATTTTATCTCCAGACTTTCTTTGTAGGTGTTTCTCAGGATTATTTGGCTACCATCCCTATTAGCTCGACCTTTTAAACTCCTGGGTTTTTTGTTCCCATTTTTTCTCAGAACGACTCATTAATTTCTTCCTTCATATTAATCTTTCCCCTCTGGTTAGGATTTTGCAGTAACTTTGGAATTTCCACGTCATACATTTGTTTATTATTTATGTTTTACCAATGTAAAATGTAGGGTTTCCAGTTATAAACCCTAAACATTAGGGTACATTTTGATCTTATTTTTCTTTTACCTAAACATAGGTCTCAACAACTCATGTAATTACATGAATGCCATGAATTTCATTTTTTTATTTACATAAGACTTTGTTAGATTTTCCAACTAGGGTTTTAACCATATATATATATAATATATATATAGATTATAGATATAGATATATAAGTCTTATGTATCATCATTTTATGTTCTTTTTTTAGTTACAAAATGGGATTTTTCTACAAGGTTTACAATTCTGTCTATTGTTTAGTTCTTATTGTGCATTGGTATTATTCTTATTACAATAGGGTTAGAGGTTTATTTCTATTTAACCCTAATAATTTTGTTCTTCTATAATACATATGTGGAGCTAGGCATTCTATATCTTGGATTCTGTTCAAGTAAAAATTCCTTAAGAGTTCTTCCACAATTTTTCATAATTTGCATGTAACTCTTTTAACATTAGAAAAATTTTGAGGTAAAAAATGGGCCTCAAAACAAAAATGTACAACAAAAATAAACTTTATAAAAACCAATAGGATTCAATATGATGATGTCAACCATAGGGCATGATTCACCATTTTTGGAATAAAAAGATAATAATATAATAAGAATAATAATAATATAATAATAATTAATAATAAAACTACTTTTAAACTCATATTTAAAACTTATCTCCCTATGAAGTTTACTTCAAATCTTCGGCGGGAGCACTCAATGGGATGCATAATTTAATTTTGCATTTTGAATTAACCCCCCATTGGGTTGGGAACCCCCATTAAACTTTTTTCGGGGGAATGGCCTATTACCACAAAAAATTGTGAAAAAAGGGAAAAAAGAAAAACTGATTAGCAATCACGCTTTCTTTATTACTGTATTTTATATTTTTCATGTAGTAGGGTCCAATCAAAAATATGCAACATGGGGGTTACTCCTTGGCTGAAAAATAAATTCCGCATTTTCAACGGAGTGCTTTCCCACTCAAAATTTGAGTTAAAACCATTAGGGGAGATAAGTTGAAAAATTCAATTTGAAAAATAGTTTTTTCTTTTTTCCTCCAAAACTTGATTAAGACAATCAATTGTATTTTATTATTCTCTACTATTTTATTTTATAATTTCCTCTAGGAGTCCCATTTTAGATCTTAAATTTCTCTAACGTATTTCTTATATAATATATATATTATATATATATATATATGTATATATATATATATATATATATATATATTATATATATTATATATATCATTTATTGTTGGCATTTGTTTGTATGGGTATTAGCCATTTCTATGGAAGAGTTGTGGAAGTTTCTTATTTTAGTGAGGAGAATTTAAAGTCTTCTTCTCGCTTATGGAAGTTTTAACTATCATTTACTAGGTCAGGTAGCCCAAACCCATGGATTTCTCTTCTGCTTGAGCATGATTGTTATGTTCAGGAGTGTTATCACTCAGGTTGTTCCCTAAGAAAGTTGTAAGAAAGGGAATACGACCGAGATAACCACACACCAATCTTTTAGACACAGATTCTAGCTAATCTGCATCCAGAGAGGGCTCTCTCTTTATGATTTAACTTTATTTTGAAAGATGTTAGGCTAGTTATGATGTTTAGGGGTTTTGTTTGATTGTTGGATGGTGAGATTTAGTAAAGCAGGGGTATAAATCTGAGAAGTTTCAGCCCATTGGGCTAATGGAGTCTATGAAGATGGATTGTTGGATATGGTTTCGTAATATAGGATGGCACTACAGAGCAAGGTAATCAAACATGAAACAATTTTAAAGGCCAGAATCAAATGGAATGGACTCTAGTGGATGAAGGGCACTTAAGAATCCTTCATCATATAGACAGAGGGAAAGTGAATGATTACTCCTAAGAAGCAGTTAAGAATTCCTTAGCACACAATCAAAATGATAGAATCAAGGGAAATAGGAGCAATTAAGAATTCACTGTTTATACCTAATTCTGAAGAAAACACAGAGAATAACAAAGACTGAAAATAGAGTGCAGTTAAACAAATTCTGAGTTAATCTTTCTCTTTATTATTCAGATCATGAAACATAGATGACATAATAGACAAGAAAACTATAAAACAAGAGATATAAGGGTACTCATTAATCCATAGTTTGATTCAAGAATTTTGTAACAAGTCCTCTGCTATCAATTATGTATCCAAAGAGTCTAGCAACAATGGATTCCAACAGCTTTTGTATTGAGAAAATTTCAGTATTACAACGTAGTCTAAGAAATGCATCATCAACCCCAAATACTTCGAATGGGGAGGTATTTATACAAATATGTTTACAAAATATCTGCCAGAGATAATATCTAGTGATGAGTTATTGTTTTTTCAAGAGATGGAGACACGTAGTCTTGAAAACAGGGAAGAAATACATGATGTTGTGCTAGCTGTTCCGCTTGGTCAGATGTGCTGGCTGTAGCCCCTGTAAGTCGGTCTTCAGCTGTTCTCCATTGACATTATGTGCTGGCCACTCCGGCTTTCTCGGGTTTGTTTAATTCTAATGTGATACTCTTTGACTCATACGATCTTCATTTATTTTTGTTTACTTACCTTATGGTAAATGGTGCAAAACATTCAATCCACCAAAGATACCAAAGATATGCCTATAGGATTTCTAGCATACTTTGCCACCACTGCTCTTCTGGTAACTTATGTCTCTGCAACTTTCTCAAAGTCTCATCAGTCTCTGTGTACCTGAAGAAATTAGGTGGGATAGTGAACAGATGTTTCACCTCATGCTCAATGTAAAATAAATTTTCCAATTTGTCATAAAGGGCTTGGCCAGATGGGAGTGCTTTCTCTGCTGAAGTACTTGATGATACATTAACCTAATCAACAACATATTTATTCAACTTATGTGTGTACTCTACATGTCTCATTAGGCGTTCATTACTCCCCAACAGACTTGGCAAACCCTTTTTATGCAAAACTGTAAATCTTTCTGTAAAAGAATCAATCTCCACTTGCATGTCCTGGCATCTCTTTTCCAAGTTTTGCATTAGGTTTCTCATAGTTATAACTTTCTTGATATGCAGAATGGTGCCTGTCCTGTCTTTGATTTGCAGTGCCTCCATTTCTTCACTGGTCTTGGTGTTCAAAAAATGTATTAGCCTGTTAGCTTGTTCAGGCATTTGTCCCAATAAAGCTCTGAGTTTTTGAATCTCCGCTTGGGCTGCTGCTATCAAGTCAATCTGCTCATAAATAACTTGGATGGATCTCCACACATCACTGAGGGATTGATTGATGTTGGCCTACAAAATGCTTGTGATTTCTCCCAGAGGCTTATCTAAAGAGAGATCCTTTTCCAATGTTCTCACCTTGTTCTCTAATGCCTTAACCTCCCTTGTCTTTTCTGCCATAGTCATCTTGGATTTGTCATAGGTTTTTTCTAGTTTTGCCAATTGCTCCTTGACCAATTACAATTCAGATACTTGGAGTTTTAATTCCTCCATGGCCTTTATTAATTCCTCTGTGGTCATGGTAGTGTTGCTGCCTGGTGCTGTTGTTGTTGTTGCTGCTGATGTACCCGTAATGATTTGTGCTGTGGTTGCTGGAACACTGGGAGGCAATGCTACTTCAGATGTGGAGGGGGCAGTTGTGCCTGCAGGGACTCCTAGGTGGCTGGGAGTTCGACTCTCGCTGCTTTTCCTTTAGAGATTTCTCAAGTTCCTACTCTGTCTCACCCAATCTCTCATTAAGCCTCATAAGTAGGTCCATCATGTCTTCTTTTGACTTCTGCTGCACAACTTCTGCAGTTTGTGGATGCATGGTAAGAGGCATTTTCAGCTGTTTTCTGAGGGCAACAATGTCCTCTTCTTTCTTCTTTATTAGTGCCTTAATTCCTTTGGCATCTTTGGGATCATGTCCCAGCTCAATAGTGATATCCTCCAAAGATTTTATCCTGTTGTCTTTGGCTAGAGAAGAGGCTTTCTCTAAATCTAGCTGAGCAGAGGTGTTGTTTAATGAGTTTTGCAATTTGTGAGCCAACATTTCTTTATCTGCCAGCGTGGAGTAGACCATCTCTCCATTTTGTTTATGCAGCTCAATCTGGTCCATAGGATGAATGTCCTTGGCCAAGACCTCCATATTTGTCCTGATATAGTCAACTGCTGACTGTGGCTGTTGAACCTTGGGCTTGAATTAACTCATGATCATTTTTCCCTCTTTGATGTCATAGGCAGACATCAACCTTTGCTAGTTTGTGGGGGCCATCTTAAGATATTGATTATAAATATGTATTCTGAGTGGGTCATTCCTTGCTTTTATCTCCATGAATGTTCTTTTGATATCAGAGGTCTGCTTGCTTTGTGGCCTGGTGGATGAAACTTCCACACTATGCTGCCTCTCTAGCTCCTGCCTGTGCGAGCTAGTTGATGTTTCCACTACCTTGGATGTTTCCTGACTGACTGTCTTCTCCCCTTGAAGACTGCCTGTGGTTTCCTCAATAAATTCATCTTTTGATAGAGGGTTCAGCCTCTGCCTTTTTGTCCCTGGTTGCTCTGCAAGCCCACTGATAGGTGTGCCCTCTTCCCTGTCCCTCTTTTTACCCTTTTCCTCATTTAGAGGAGTCTGCAATGCAGGAATCTCTGCCGCTTTAGTTTGAACAGGAGGAATTTGCCCCTGTTGATCTGCCATTTCAGGCTGTTCTGTGTCCACCACTTCCTTTCCCCTTGCTGTCCCTGTAACTGGTGTGCTGACCTCTTGTACGGGCTGCTGAGAAGTTCCAGTAGAGGATGTACTAGCTCCTATTTGTTGTGGCAGTCCGAAAGATACCTGTCCGAAAGATACCTGTCCAAAAGAGTCCAGGTCAAGGGTTTTTTCAAGGTCTTTCATAGCCATCTCCATCTTTTCCTGCTCACTAATTTATTCTACTAATGTGCCCTCTACCCAGTCATCTTGATTAGCAAACTATTCTATTTTAGGGATTCTATGATGTATATAGACTAATAACCTGTTTCTTACTTTTTTGTCACTTATAAAGCTATTTGGGTCATAAGGCACACACCAAAAACTTTTCTTCAAATTAAGTTGGTCCCCTAATATCTTATCAACCTCTCCCCATGCTTCCCTCTTATGGATGATAAAAGGGCCCAACTGGTTTTTTATTTTCAGCTGAGCCTTTTTCTTTTCACTACAGAAATGGGTTAAGTCTGCATTGATAAGCTGTCTAAAATGTTCCAGTGCAAATAGTCTCATGGACACATATCTAGGCAATCTGAAAGGGCACAACTCACATCCATATATTCTGATTACTGTGTGATTCTGGTAGAAGTACCAGTCACCTATTCTATACTGTTTGGAAAGCTGTAGTATCTTCTTCATGTCACCAGTGAGCCCAGGAAGGGGATGTCCTATCAACAGAGTGGATGCTGGGTGAATAAATAAATCAATAAATTCACAGTAGGTGTAAGGACCCTCATAGGTTTTATGGAAGATTGAGCTCCAGAAAATTACTGACCTCCTGTTTCCCTTTGAATCCAATTTCCTGATGTGAAATGGAAAGCTATCTAGATGATAGTATTGCAGAAGGTGGTATATGAAAGATGAATACTTGAAGGCTCCTTCTCTTTCCAAATTTATAAATTGGTCATGGATTTTGTTGGCAATGAAGGTGGCATAGTCATATTTGACAGCAGGGGGCTGTCCTGGAGTAAACATTGACAACAGAGCTAGGGTGATCTCATCAACATATTCACTGGTATTAAATCCCAAAACTAGGGCTATCATGTCAACAATAAGATGTCCTGTTTTAGTGAACCAAACTTGCAGATAAGGAGGTGGGTCTGTAGGCTGACACTCTGGTAGCATGAACATTTTAGCAATATGGGTTATCTCTAAATTGGACAATTTAGAAGCTTGGTTGAGTAAAAGTCCCATGGAAAGACGGGTAGGGGGCTCAATGGGATGGAAGTGTATCATCTCATTGATGGATTCAACAATTATGTAAAAAAAGACATTTTCAAAAGGAGACTTACCGGTTTTGGAAGGACACATAACTGCTCTCCGGACAGGGTCATAGTTGGCAGAGCATTGGTGAATTATGTCTAGGAAGACATGGACAGAGGGAAGGAAATATCTGAGTAGGTTGGATTACCAAATTCCAAAAACATCAGAGTTATTTGCATGGTTGTCCCTAATTTGGCAAAAGGTTTGAAGATGGTTGACATAAGTAGTTATGTCTTTAATTTGAAAATCCTTGTCAGCCAAGGACAAATAATCCTGGTCTTTATGAGGTGCATTCAAGGGAGCAACATTGAGGGATGCAGGAGCTTCCATGTTTGGTTCTTGTGTTTTCAAACTGGACTTCGGGTTTTTGTGAAAAAACTGGTCTAAACAGCAGTTTTGGGGCCTTTCCCTGAGAATTACAGACTGAACTGAACTTGAATTCAGCTGCTCGGGTCAAATTTATAGAGAAAAAACGCAATTTGTTGGGTTATTGGTAAAAACAGGTAAATAACTGGGTATACAGAGGAAAACAGTGCAACTGTAGATTGACCAACGAACTGTGGAGCAAGATGCTGGAGTGTTGGCTGGGTGGCGGAGTTGAACTTGACTTGCAATCAACCAGACGTAATTCACATGTAGCAGTGCTAGTAGTAAAAAATGGTGAAAATGACATTTTATGGAGTTTTTAACAAAATTTGGCTTTCGCGGGGCTTTTGGCGTTTTTGGTTGGATGACATCATTGGGATGTGACGTCTTATTGTTTAGCAGAAAGGTGGATGGTGATGAGGCAGTGACGTCAGCGAGGGGTCAACGGGAGGGCGGTAAGTTTTTTTGCCCCGCACCGCTTATGGGCTAAAGTGATTTTGGACGGGGGGGTTGCGAGCAACGTGGGCGGTTGACACACGTCCTAGTACGAGTGGTGATACCACCAATCCTCGGGCGGTAAAGTTCGGCGGCAGAGGGGGGCGCGATATGACTGTGAGCCGTTCAATGCGAGGGCGCCGATTGGACGGTGGGCGCTATACCAAGATGGCGAAGGGTTAATATGCGGGCCCGACCTCATAATTTAAGTTTTCAAATGTATCGGGATCGATTTTATTGGTCTGCGGGGTGATTGAGTTTATCAATTAACATGGGGTTAATCAATCTTTGGGTTGCGTAATAAGGGTTATTAATAGGTTTCTGATAAACTTATTAATTCCCGATAAACCGTGATATGGTTATATGTCAACCAAGGGCGGGGATATTAAATATTGCGAGATTTTTGTACATATTTACATTTTACGGGATTTGGGTTTATATCTGGACGTTATATAGTAAAGTTAGGGTTAATATGAAAGAAATGTAAATGAAAGTGCTAAGCATAATGTTTTGGAATTTTTACATAAAAAACTTAGGCTAAAGGGAAGAAAAAGGATTTGTTATACAAGAAATGTGGCTATTTTTTCCAAGTAAATGGAGATTCAAAAAATGGAATGAGTAATTTTAAGGATATTTAAGCAGATCTCAATACCTTTGGGGAAATTAGTAAATGATTTGGGAAAGTGAAGGGGAATTAGTCACAAAACCTGCCTCACTTGAGCTGCATCAAAGTACCTGTTTTGCACTTGTGATGGGACTGAAAGTTAACATATTCACACAATACATCACAAGTCACATTCAGCAAGATCAATTTACCTACCCAGCCTACTTTGCCTAACATTTTTTCTTCTTTTCTTTGGGTGCATTTGGACTCGCAGACCCTTTCAATTTTCTTTCTTATCATTGCGTGATAAACCTATCTAAATCTATACTTATTTCTTCCAAGGGCTCAAATTGAACTGTTGAGCTCCTTTGTTTCTCTACCTATCCATTTATCTGCCAAGATTGAACAGTTTGGACAGATCTTATTCTCTATCTCTAAACCAGTGAATTGAAACATGAACTAGCCAAGATTAAACTGTTTGGCCATCCATCCATGGTAGCATAAATCAACAAGCTGCACAACATCAGATCTTTGCAAAAATAGAATAGTAGTGGCATTTTGGACTTGCCCACTTTCATGGTCCTTTGTTTGGGGTTCATTTCTTTCATTTTCTTGACCATTTCATTCTTTTTGCCCTTTGATTTTTCTTTTAGGGCATACCCTCTTTACATTTTTTAATTTTTGATTTTTTGACAATATGGAAAACCTTTGCAACCAGAAAAGGTATGAACATATTACAGAGCCTACCAATGCCAATCATGAAATATGACACCTATTGCTATAGGAACCTAACAGGGAGCCCAAGGTTTTTAAGTCATGATTATATGTTAATTAAACTTGTTTTTCCAATGATTACTTCTTGTCAGGAAGTATGTTATTTAAAGGCTTTAAGCCTATGATGTAATGTGATTATGGGAAAACTATATCCCATGTTTTTTCGAAATACATATATAAATTTTGTTGATCGTTATTTTATGGTCATCTGTGACCCCTATTGTATTTTCTTCACAATGACTTCTAAATCATTGAACTTTGACATATTATCAAAATGTATATATGAAAATATTTTCAAACATATCTATATCCTTATGTTATGAATACATCTTTGAAAGTTGGTCACGGTGGTTTGAAGGGTTTTTCTCTGGAAATTTTCTGCTTCCCTTTGCCGACTGGTTGCTTCATAAGGTTTGTCCATGAGGGGGTCGAGCAACTCCCTAACTCAGCAACCTACTCTTCCTCTTTGTGGTAGTCACACATTCTCATCGGTTCTCTCAGGTGCAGGTGTTTCTGTTGCTTGTTGATGCCACTAATGGGTTGTCATATTTCCTTCACCCTGTTGTTCCCTAGTGTGGTAATGGCTTGGGGTTTCGTGGCTTTGTGGCTAGGATGGATGTGGGGGGTTGAAGGGGCGGGCTGTACCCTATTTAGTGCATTTTCCACACTCAACTAATGTGCTCGATCCATCGTCGCTTCTCCATGGGTTACTCGATTGGGATATCATGGAGTTTTTGGTTGGATGCCTAAACATTTTCTTTCTGGGGGCTTGCGTTGGTCTTGTTTTTTTAAGGCTTGCTAGGCGATCTATGCCCAACCTAGGGTTTGTTTCTCAACCAACATTTCTGCTGGGTTTTTTTGCAACCATTAGGATTTTTTTCCTGGTTTTGTTTTTCCCTATTTTGTTGCTTATTGGTGGGTCTGTGTGCTTGCATCTAGTTATGGCCTTCAGTATTGTTTCTCTTCCGTGAGGCGTAATACTTGAATGCGCTCAACATAAACAAAATGTAAATTTTGTTCCTCTCTTCTGATGAATAAATTTACGGGTTTCTTTTCACAGGAAAACAATACATCTTTGAAATAACTTCTCTGTTTATGCTCAAATAATTGTTTCTTTTATGTATTTTATTGCTCATACTTACTATGGATATTTTATACGTGCATACATGAATAATCTGTAGCTTATTGTAATAATCTAAAATTATTGTCTAGGAGATCTGTACATCTATATTTTATATCTATTACGGCTCTATATGACTATTACTTATAATATAGATACCATAATATATTATATATATTATATATATATAATATATATTTATTATATAGTATATATTATATATATTATATATATAATATTTATATATAACATATACATTATATATATATAATATATATTATATATATATATATATATATATATATATATAATTATATATATATATATTATATAATATATATATAAATATATATATATATATATATATATTTATAATCTCTTATATATATAATATATATATATTATATATATATATATATAATATATATAGATATAATCTTCTCTGTTTAATTTCTCTTGTATATTTGATACTATTTGATCTTACGTTAACAAAGTAAATTCTTAGAACCTATTATGTACATATAATTGAATCAACATAATTTGATATACTTGTATTTTCATATATGGGTACAATTTCAATTCTAAAACATGTTAGTTCCATTCAATTACATAATTGCTTTTGTACAAAGATGATTGTACTTATATGCATTAAATGTATAGTTCAGAAAGTAATTTTCATTTAAAATAACTATTACCTATCTTTTTATACAAATATCTAAGACATACATAAATGCATATACAATGAAACATAGTAGTAAGCACAAAACATCACATTGTTTGAAATCACTAAGAAAATCATCCACACAGATGAGGCTCAAGTTACCAACTTAATAATATAAGTTTGGAAACTAAAATTGAAGCTCACGAGATCCACCCAACCTTTGAAACTATTCTCAATGTGTCCCTCGAGCACTAAGTCTGCGCTTTTATTTTTTTCTCAATTTTGTCTTGTTCTTGCCTCTCACCAGATTAGATTTGCATGAATCTCCTTAGAAAGATGACCAAAAATTCGATTAGCACATTATGAGGATACAAAGAGCAACACCTTCTTTAGAGCAACACCACAACAATTGGAAGAAAAAAGAGACAAAGGGCTTTGTTACAAAGTGGAAAGAAAAATTATAGAAACAAGGAAGTCTACCCCTCACAACTATAAAGATGGAAGTGTTGTTTCTCCTAGCCTTCCACAACCTACAAGGGTTACACCACAACAATTGGAAGAAAAAAGAGAAAAAGGCTTTGTTACAATTGTGATAGAAAATGCACTAAAGGTCATAAGTGTGCTGAGAAGAAATTATTTTACATAGAATATGAAGAGGAGGAGGAAAAGGATCAAGAATCATCAAAAGAAGAGGATATATGCTAGGACCCCACCCCAGAGAAAGAAGAAATGAATCACACCATATCTTGTAAAGCATTGACAAGAATTACCACTCCTAAATCTCTCAAGATATAAGGACATATCAAGAAGAAAAAGGTGCAAGAAGTGAAAGATCACATCAAGAAAGAAGAAATGAATCCAACCATATCTTGTAATTCATTGGTTGAAATTACCACTCCTCAAACTATCAAGATGGAAGATCATATCAAGAAGAAAAATGTCCAAGAAGTGAAAGATCACATCGAGCATCAAGAAATGAATCCGACCATATCTTGTAAAGGATTGGAAGAAATTACCACTCTCCAAACTCTAGAGATAGAAGGACATATCAATAAGAAAAAGGTTCAAGCAGTGAAAGATCGCAACCAGCATCAACAACAAGTTCTCCAACTTTTAAAGGATAACGCCACTTCGATGCAAAATCAAATGAAACAACAGGTAGATGAACATCATAGTGAAAAATGTTTTGATGTAGGTGATTGGGTATTTTTACTGTTTCTTTTTTTTGTAAATAAAACTAATTCTATTATGGTACAAAAAAGTTACAGTGCCGGCATTACATTTGAGTTACATTTGCCACCGTGGGTCGGCAATCTGGACAAGAAGACATTGAGTCTGAGCCTGTGCTCAGTGAGCTCTCCGTGGACCTCAGACCATCGCTACAATAGTGTTCAAAACATCTAAAGTTGACCCATCCTCGCTCTGCTATCGCAGAGGAAGATTTACAGACTTTGTTCAGACGCTGGTTGATCATAAACGCTATTTAACATGACCATTACAGATTTACAGGCTAGGAGCCATGACAGAAAGACACATAACTGACTCGGACACATAACTGACGTGTACCAAAACTGACACATACCAATGACACGCTGTCAGACCTCTGGACGTCCACGCGGCATGCTCAGGTGTAAGGGCTGGGTGTCGCCTCCACTGATGGCGGGATGAAGTGGCCATCAGGTTCCTCCACCACCGGGCAGCCTGAGAATTCAGAAGTGCTGGAGTCTGAGTGCTGAAGTGCTGAGCCTCCACCACTTGGTCCAGCAGCGTGTCGCGCCATTTCACTCTCGGCCTCCACAGGCTGAGATTGCTGCTCCCTGGTAGACGAAGGTGGAAGTAGAACTGCTGGGTCGCCCGGCCTGTCATGGTGCTCGCATTTTTCAATGCGCACAGAGACGAAGTACACTGCGTTATCCATGATGCAGGAGTGCCTGAAACGAGTGGCAGAATGACCCCCGAACGGACAAGCCATGGACCGCCCTCTGCCGCGCCCTCTTCCTCGTTGCTGTGGCGGGCGAGTGCCTTCTGAGGAGTCAGAGGATTGAGGTCCAGCGGCCACAGACCTAGCTCTCGAACCCCCCCTCCTGCAGGCGCCCCTCTGTCGTTCTCTCGGCATGTTGCCCTCTCGACGTTGTCAATGCTGCACTGGGGAAGCCGCGCAGGAGAGCCAACACAACTATTCTTCCAAGACCGAGCTCGGGCCGGCAAGAAAATGGTGCCCAGACAGAAAACAAGCCAGGCCCGACCAGTTAACCAGGTGGAGCAATTCCGACAGACCTTGCGAACAATTCTGGGAGCCAAAGCATTCAGGAAGGCTGCACTATGGGCGTTCTGACTCCTTTTGCCCCTCAAAACCACCAGGCCGCACCAGAAATCAACTAATACGCTCAGGATGAAGCCTGGTTGCTCAGAACCAGAGCTTCTCCCATCGGCACAATGAACCTCTCGGCACATCGATCCAGAACCCCAGTCAATTAAGCCTGTAGCAGCGTTGGAGGGACGGTAATTAACGCTGGCCGGACGGCTTCGAGAGCCTTCGGTCCAGATGTCACGAGGCGGCGGCCACTTGGCTGTTAATGCGACCGTCCTCGCCCATAAAAGCCTAGCTAACACCCGCATCCGGGAGGGTATTTTTACTGTTACATCTCAAGCAAGCTATTAATGAGAAGGAAATGTTGGCAATACTACATGCACTTAAAAAATGGCGACCTTACCGAATGGGAAGCCTCTTCAAGGATGAGGATGTGGAAGCATTGTTTTGTGCTATTTTTGTTATCCAACTAGATTGGATAAATGAAGCAAGGGATGAATGGAGGAAGGACGAAGAAGTATGGCCACTTATTCAAAACTTGCAAAAGATCTGAATTTAAATAATATTTCCAGAAATTGAAGAGGAAGGGAAAACCATATTGGGACCTGGAACAGTCACAGAAACAAGAACCCGATAGCTACGAAATCGATCAATTTCAGAGTATCTCATCAAGCGGAAGAATATACCCACTGAAGATTCCTCATGGGAGGACAATAATTTTATAAAGAAGCATCAAGAACTACTCAAGCGTTGAGGACAACACTTTTAGAAGGAGAGGGGCATGTTAGGCCACTATACTACTA